>VDFB02058242.1:264652682-264905274 GCA_007258455.2 Sequoia sempervirens
GAACAAACATTGCAAACAATTTTTTTTTTTTAAATAACACAGTTGAACATGCAAGAACATTAACCATAATCACATAACACATTACTTTACACTATTACACTTAGTTCTCTGGGGCACGCGAGGTTACTTCACAATCAACTAACAACGAAAACAAAGATAACAACAGCACAATTCACTACTTATAGCTATATTCAATTATCACACAAGCTACAAGGAATGATAGAAGTGATTTACTAACTTTGGAAATAGAGTCTACTTACTTAGGTCAGTTTAACATACATCTTACATTCTATTTTATCGACAAGTCCTTGCTCCCAATGCCTATACCTGCAAGGTCTACATGACTTGGCACACACATCAGATCAAAGATAGTTAGCACATGATCACTAAGAGAAGCTATATAAATCAATGGTAGTTTCTACGTTATTGGAAATAAATGACAAATCTCAAACAAGACTCAGGAGAATAGTCCTAGGGGCCTGACCTAATGCCTCAGGAGCTCATCACTCGATGGCCTTACCTATGTATATAATTCACAGAGGCACCGTAGTTTGACAACTTGAGCTACTCTAACTCATTGACTGACCAACCAAGGGTTCACACATAAGACTTTCAAGGAGGAATCTACCCTAACACAAAAGTAACACAACACCACAAATACACACTAACCTCAATCCTCTATGCATAAGCATTATGTGACCCATACAACATTACATACTAGAGGAGTGGGTATGCAACCCTTTCTAGGGTCCATCACCCCAGACAGTTTCTTAGGTGGCTGCCACCCACTTAGGTAAAGACGAAGACTGAAGAACAAGGTAAGCATAATCTTGCAAAAATAAAATAAAAATAGCCTACTCAAATATTTATTCATACTTGCACAAAGAAGGTCACAAGACATAACAACATTTTCTTTTAGCTAGATAGCTCACGATAAAACATATACTTATATATATTATAACTATGCACCATAGAAAAAAATAGTGATTTCACATCCTTCTTGGTTAACAAACAAATAGTTAATATAGGCACTTACAATATATATCAAATCCTTATCACTAGTCAAATACCACTCAATAAACTAATACTCAAAACTTAAATATTCAACGATATCAATTTATAATATACAAATTGATTATTAATGTATGAAAACATTTCAAGGGTCATTCAAAATGAGAATTCAACAATATAATATCAACATTTGAATTATGTGATAGTACCATTTACAATTATAATCAAGATAGTAATCTACACTTGAACTATGTTATCCTTTACTATTTGTTAGCTCTTATTCACTAACATATCAATCAATCATCTTTAGAACCCATGTATAGCTAATAAATTGAACTAACATAATATATGCAATTAATAAAGTTGAATCTTAAAGCTATCTAAAACTATAGTCCATCAGTTATTGTTCCAATATTAATAATTGCAATGAATAAATATGAGTTCATAGATATTCTAATTGGTATAAGTATATCAAGTAATGGTAATGGATAATAAGCTAGGTTTATCACATCATAACCTAAACGATGAATTTTTTAAACTAACAATAAATGAATATCACACAGGCCTATTATAAAAACCAAGTAACCAATAATATACTGATTTTAATTTAATAAACCATACATGCTAAGTCCACATAAGGAAGAATCTAAAATAATCTTTATTTTATCAAGATATTTCTTAGTTGGGCAATTCTAAAATCCACAAGTGAAATCATTTAAGAGTTCTCACTAAAACCAAAGATCCAAAAATTAAATTAATATGATTATTAAAAGATTCCAACCTTCAATATAACCAATTACAATTGTCTCTATATAAACCATACAATAAATTAAGGCTTATTTTCTTTTAAAAATATCTATTCTATCAAAATAACCAATTAAACAAATATATTTAAATATATATATAATACATATAATTAAACATATATATAAATACTTATTAATTAATACATTAAAATAATTTACTATATTCAAACAATGCTAATAATAAAACTAGTGTATTGTGACTTGTATAACTTTTGTTTTCGGATCTGGGTCTTTCTACACTTTTTATTGAAGGTGTGCCATTAAGTAGTTTAACACATATAAAATATTTAGCCTTACCCAGTTCGTGAATCGTGAGTTATGATGAATTTAGTGACCCTATGTCTCTGCTGTTTTCTACAGGAAAATATTTATTATTTTATCATAGGATTTCATTTTTCCTAATTTATCAGAGGATTTCCTTTGTTTTTCACTCCTACAGAGGTCTTCTAAATTATAAGTGAGATTTTCTAAATTATCTATTGTTTTCTTTTTCGAATTTTCTACCATTTTAAATTTATTTCCTTAGAGAGGATTTAAGATTTTCACAATTCTTCTACAAAGATTTTTTTTTAAAAATTTCACAACGAATTAACAGACAATATTTCAACATATGTAAACAAATTATCTAATTCTTTTTTTTTTATATATATATAATTTCACAAAATCAAAATAAATATCTACAATTTTGTACAGACAATCTTTTAACAACACAATTTAAATAAACATTTAAAATAAAGAACCTGGAGTCCTACGCTTATTTGAGAATCTGATGATGTTTGCTTGTTCCCGATGGCCTCTACGATGAGTTTCTCCTTCCTGCTTTGAATCTCCTCTTCAGAAAACCGTGCTCAAATCTTGAATTCAAATCCTTAATCCCACGACTCTTTTCAAAGTATTCCCCAAAACAAAAGAATGGAAAAATCCCTTTTGAAAACTTCAGAAGATTAAAAAAAAGGCATCACAATTCTTTTTTTTCAATTCTTGTCTCCATAAAATCTCTGTGTGTGAAAAACTCACAAAATTCTTAATTAAATAAAAGATATTCCAATTTATTCAAAAAGCTCACAAAAATCCAGAATAAAAGAATTTAATTATTTAAAAGCAAGCTTTTCAGTTAGATATCAAATCACATTCGCTCTTTCATCTTTTTCATTCTTTTATTTATTTATTTTGCTATTCTTCAATACTTTTTGTTTTAATCAGCTTTTGCAAGCTTTACTTGCAAGGCACATTATCTAATTAATTTAAATAATTTATTCTAACAATTATCCTCAACAAATAATTAATTAAAATAATAAACACTATTTAATATTTTAATTATCATTTAATAACTCATGACTTTTTTTTTTTTAAAACATAAATAAAACATTTAAAATTTTAAATACAATTTAATCTAACATTTTAATAAACAATATTACCCTTATTTAATTAATTCAATCACAACATATAAAACACCATTAGAAACTCTTGTCCTATCTTCCTCTTCTGATTCCTTAGCCAGACTACCTGCACATCTTAGGTGAGAATGGAGGGGTACTACATTTTAAGTCAAGTTGCCTAACTCCTAAATTTTCTAAATTTTTTTCCATGATGATCCTTTTATACCCAAGGTTCTTTCACTCATTTCCAAGCATTCAAGTATTCATCCTTATAGCAAGTTTGTTTTCAAGTGTATTCAAGAGCATTCAAGGGTAGATTATCAAGCATTTTAGAGTAGCATTCAAGCATCAAGCATCATGTCAAAGATTTCATGCATCATGATTGTTATTTTGCTAACAATTGTGATGTAGGATTTTATGATTCAAGCTAGTGTTCAATTCAAGATCAACATCATTTAAGCAAGAGTCAAGATCTACATCCATTGCAACCATTTCAAGCATATTTGTAGCAATTCATTGATAGGGTTCGGTGAGTTGCATCATATTTTGTTCATTCATCATTGTCCATACCTAGTTCATTATATTTCAAGGTTTGATTACCAAAATGGGTTTTGACCAAAGAAAACCCCTATCCACTAACCCAACAACATTATTCCTTCTCCTTTGCTTGTGATTTGTAGGTCTAGGTTGAAGATTTTCTAAGGAGAAAGATTGGAGAATTGTTTTCAAATCATTCAAAGTTTTCATGGTTGTCATCAAGCCTTAGACATACTTGGAGATCACCTACAAGTTGAAAATTAGGGTTTAGTATCCAGAAATCAATCAAGAAGGACATAGAAAATAGAGAAGAGCAGGATTAGACTTTTAAGCTTCAAAAAAGTCCAACTAGACTAATTCACTACTTCTGGTGAATGAGTCCTAGTTCTATTCAAATTTCAGATTCTTGCAGATTTGAATACGCATTTGGAAAATTCCTATTCCCACATAGAAACCTAGAATTTGGAATTATTCATCTATCTTGGTGAATGAGTCCCACTCAACATTGAAGTCAGATTTTCTAGTGTTTTAGACCTCCTTCTAGCAATCTTCAGATTCCTAGTTGCACACATTATGTTTTGTAGTTTTTTGTATTATTTGATTTGCATTTTTAAGTCATTCATTTCAAGTTTTCATCACATTAGGGTTTTACATTAAATCTTGCATTCCATTTCCTTTTCCAAGTTTAAACTTTGTGGTGAACCCCTAATTAGATCCTAGTTAGCCCCTAGGACAACCCTTTTACAAGATCTCTCTCTCTTTTGCATTGAGATCTCAAGGGTTATCCTTGAGTTAGAGGCTTGTGAAAAGTGGATGTGCTTTGTGTCCTAAACCATAAGGTACCACCCAATCCATTTTTCCACCTTTCACCATGTATCTAGGCTAAATGAATTAGAGCTCCTAGATGAAATGCGTTTGAGCATGTTAAACCATCTGTAGGTTTATCAAAATCAGCTCAAACAAAGCTATGACAAGAAGATCAAGGATAGGAACTTTAAATTTGGTGACCTAGTCCTCCAAGAGAACCAAAAGGTACAACTAAATCATGGTGGAAAAGGAAAATTTGAACCCAACTAGTTGGGCCCATTTATCATCACAACAAGCTATGGTTTTGGGGCTTATCAGTTGGCTACTCCTCAAGGAGAACCCTTAGCTTAACCACTGAACAACAACCACCTCAAGAAGTTATACACATGAAGCATGTTAGAATACCCCAAGAAAGAGGATAAAAATCAAAGAAAAAAAGGAAAAGATAAAAAATAAAAAAAAAATCAAAAAGCAAGAAAAATAATAAAGAGAAATAAAATGTTCTTTGAGTGAAAATCACTTTGTGGCGCTACTAGAACAAGTACCATAGTGAAAACTTGGAAAAAATGAGCTATGTTTGAATAATACTTGCATCATTATCTATCAGTACTATCCACAATATCCACCCTTTCATTTCATAATAAGACATGTATCCAACCATGGCTTGTTACTAATCAAGGAAAGTAGTCTTGTCTCGAAAAAACTAGGGGAAACTTCCCAAAAAATAGTCATGGATTAGATCCTTGTGTATCCCATCATGGTTTGAAAAACAACAAAATCAAAAACATTTAAAAAACAAGAAAAATCAAAAACATTTGATTTTTTTTTAAAAAAAAACAACATTGTTCTAGTATTCCTTCACTCAAATAGTCTAAGATATCAAAATTTGCTTGAACCTCATAGCTAGTTCAATTATATTTCGCACAACATGTACTCTAGACACAAAAGTGGAATATCAATTCAAGTTAACAGTGTTATTTGAACCTCAAAAACAAGTTTTTGCTTTGAGCCAATTGGTCAAACTACATGGTCTCTGTGTGTACAACGTAGGAAAGGCTTAACAACCCCCAAGATCATAGGTCATTCTCCTTAGGTTTCTATCATGCTTTATTTCAAATTAGTCAAAAAATTCAAAATCCAAAAATGTTCAATAAAAAATATCAAATCCAAAAAAAAACACAAAATAGAAAACATAAAAAAAATTCAAACCAAGTGAACTACGAGTCTCTGCATGTACAACATAGGCAAGGCTTATCTTTGATGAGCCCTCAAGGGCCTAGGTTAGTCCCCTAAAAACAACAAAAACAACATAAAACTTAAAAAATCAAAAAGACCTACCATGTTATCACAATCCTCAATAAAGGTTCATCCATAATAAATAGATCATCATCCATCACCCTTTGACGAAACAAACAACAAATAAAGCAAACATCAAAAGATAGAACTTTCAAGAAAACACTCATAAATATTTGATCGCAAAATAGACTGAAATAAGGACAAAGCATCAACTACCCACCTTTTTGACAAATTTACCAACAACATCTTGAGATATGCCTTAACGGATCTATTCCTATGATACACATCATAAAAAATGGATAATAGTCCTAAAACCTCAAACAGATATGGCAAGTGATACTGGAACTTTGTTTTTATCTTTTTCTAGTCTTATTTTTTATGATTTATTTTATTGACTCATTCCAGGATCTCTCGAGGATGTCCATAAGGATTTAGAGAAAAAGGAATGGGGGAAATTGAGCATCATTTTAATTTTCTATTTGTAAGATATTTTTGTAATACTACATGGCGAATACATGCTTTATTGAGTGTATGAAAGTTGTGATGAAACAATTCATGAAGTAGTTGCATGTTAGGTGTTATATACCTTTCTGTGTGACTAGTCCAAAAATTTATTAACACAACACAACTATATACTTTTAAAAAAAAAATCATATGTCTTGTATGAGCAAGAATATTCTTTGTATGTATAGTCAAATTCCATGCAATGGATATAAAGTCACCTTGGTCATTAATACCCTGGTGCATCGTATCTATTTGCTACATCAAATATAATTTTTTAAACTACAAATCCTCCAAGAAAAGTGAAAGAAACACATCAACAACACTAAAATCATCAAATTTCTATCCATCATCAAATATTTCTTCTAACTAACATCCATCCTACATCACAATATCATTAGTACCATAACCATCCTACATTCACAAAATGTCGTCAATACATATCATGATGATAATAAAGCAATGAAAACATCATGTATCATGTATAAGTCATACATCTATCAACATCATATAAGAATCATATATCAAAACTATATATTTATCATCCATAATAAAAAAATCATATGATATAAGATATGATCCATCCATCCACATCATATGCATACACCAGGAAAAGTATAAAAACACATATAAACATACATCATCATACATATAGTCATCCATAATCATCACATAAAAATATAAGTGAGTCAAATCAAAGAAGGTATATCTCATATATATATATTATCATCGTCGTATAAAAAGGGAGAATGTCATAGTACACCATCATCATCAATTATTTTTTTAGTCGCTAATATTTGCCAGTTGGATAAAAGTTGAAATTTGGGAATCCAAAATTGGCTAATAGTTTGAGCTACAATGTGACTTGAATCACCACATTTTTACAAAATTTTATTATAGTCTATTTAAATTTCCAAATAATTTATTTTATTAAAAAATTTAACTCAAAAATGTGCCACAATATTCGATACAAGATTATATCAAATTCGCCTAAATTTTATGAATTATAGTAGAAATCTATATTAATCCATCAATAGTATATCATAATTATTAGTTGCTTTAGGATCATATTTCTAATCTTTAGTTTCCACCATTGATTTATAATATAATCTAATGGCCCTTGTTTTATTTCATGAGGTAAAATGTGCCCATGATCTATAATTCTCATGGGGCCCGCAATTTTGGGTCTCATGAGCATTATAGATTGTGGGTAAATTTTACCTTATAGCATACAATGAGGGTCATTAGATCCATGATCTAAGAGAAATTTTGAGCCCCATGAGAACTACAGATCATGGGCACATTTTACTTTGCAGCATACAATGAGGGCTATTATATTATATTTTAAAACAATGGTAGAAAGTAAACATTATAGTTTACCCCTTCAACCCATCGATAATTTCTTCCCTTAGACCCTTACTTTTCCATGAGAATTATTTTTAGATTGGATAGTTTTCCATCATAATTAATGTATTTTCCTATTATTTTTCAAGATTTTCCAAAATTTTCTACAAAATTTTAGTGATTTAAAAAAAATTGACAAAAAAATTAATATTTTTTTAAAAGGAAAGATTTTCCAATGGAAATTAATATTTTTCCTACAAAATGAAAGATTTTCCAAGATTTTATATATTTTTTTTAGGGGAGTTTCTTAAAGTTATCACTAATCATCATGTGGAATAAGTGTGATAGGATGATACAAAATAATACATATATACAAGGCCTTGATTGGGCCAATGAACATATATACAAAAATTATGTCTACAATATGTCTCTAAACAAAAAACATCATAAAGATCAAGTACATATAGAACACTACCTCGTAGGAAGGTGTGAAACTCTATAGACCAGGATGTGGATCATCATCTAGATTTGGTTGTCTAATAGAATGACCAGCTGACTCAACACCACCACCTGCAACACTAGGCTCTCTAAATCTAGGCTACCATTGCACTCTAGGAACAAAGGCATCATAAATAGTGTAACAATATGTAGACCTCTATAAAAACTAGCCTCGCTCTGCATGAAGGGTATCACACTAGCAACCCGAGCCTCTGTGGCCTATCACTGCACTACCTCTACATCCCTCATCATTTTCATATGTGCTAACAATACTACTTTGTCTCCTAGTGGAGGAGGGGGACCTAGAACTTGTCCATGAGCCTGAGGAATCTAATCACCTTATACCTGATCACCCTAATCTCCACCTTGTTGAGCCCTACCCAGCTGCTTTGTAAGGACCTCAATACACTATCACTCCCCATGATGACCTATGATACCTACTCTGTCGAATGCGAGATCACTGCTAGGATTTATGAATCTCAAAGGAACACGTTGTGCCCACCACGAATCAAAATCAGGAGTGGTACTCAGATCTGCTAAACCAACTGACCAACTCCATCCGACTGGGGAAATGGCTCTGAAAACAAAAATGGTAGCATCTATATCAACCAAATGACCCTATACCCAGACCTCTGGTGGTCCAACCAAACTGAGCCTCATATATATCGAGAAACCGACCCTATCTCTCTCTAAACTATTGGCATACTCTGTCAAGTAAGTATCGCTCTAGAAGAGAATGAGAATGACCAATCAACCATATGGTCTATCAATAGTACACTAGCTACTTCTAATCCTCCATCCATGCATCACAATCCATATAGGGCCTCCAAACAAAACCTAGCATGTCATTGAACACACAGTGCTAGTATGAAAGATCACCAAGCAACGCATAATGAAGAAAGTCTCCATAACGGTAGGAGTACAAATCACCATACATACAATCTTGTTGTACCATATAAAAATGGATCTTTGGACATTTTTATGGTCATTTAGGTCCTTTTTCCTATGATGCTTGGCTTATTTTGCATAGATTTAATGTTGTAATGTAACTTATACATTCACATTAGGTATTGAATATTCAAATTATTAAGACTTTATGATGTCTTATAAAGGTGTTGTGAAGTGTTGTAACACATTTCTAGACTCTTCTTCTTATAATTCATCTAAATATTTCCTTTTTATCATGTACCAAGTATTATTCTAAAGTGTTGTAAAGTCTTGTAACAAACTTTCAGGCTTTTCTAGGCTTCTCATCACTAATTACACCTTTCTCGTGCTTTATTTGGCCCCTTTATGCACTTATAGGCCTTAAGTATTTTTTTTAATACAAACCCAAAAAAAAACATTATTGACAACTTAATTCCTAACACCCACTTACATTCCTTGAGTGGAACCCATTCACCATGGGTGACGAATGAGTCCCTCTTGGCACAAAATTCAAAATAATTTCAAATTTCTTTCAGGCTTTTATTCATTAAGACCTTATGTTAGCCTATGATATTTTATTTTTGAGTAATTAGGGCATAAGTGTGTATAAATAAGTATTTTTCCATCCATTTTAACCCCCATTCATAATATTCACTTAATCATCTCATACATTTATTCAAGCATTCAAGCATTATAGCATCATTGAATCAAGCATCTTGGAGTAGCCATTGACATATCTTCAGACTTCAACAATAGGGCTTTGGTCATTTTAGGACACTTGCATGTTGTTTATTCATCATTCCTTTATGAATTTATTTCATTTCTTTATCAAGGGTTTGAAATTACCAAAGGGGGATTTGACCATGGCAAATCCCTATACTCTAACCCTTAACCATTTTCCTCCTCTTTGCATGTGTGTTTGCAGGTCTTGTAGGAAGATTTGTCAAAGAAATAGGTGTTGAAAAGTGGTCAACAAGTCATTAAAGCTATTCAAGTCAAAAAATCCCAATTCAAGCATGGAGACATCACTCAACCCGTTTTCTACATATTTGGTTCCATCAACCCAACAAGAAGACAAGTGTGATCTAGACCCACAGAGTTGACTTCAGAATTTGTAGATTTCTATAGGTGGACTGATTCACCAACAGTGGAAAATGAGTCCCACTACCAGGTTGGAAAAGATGATTTCATCAGATTTCAGTTCTCGACACTTAGAAACCAGTTTCAACAAAGTTTACCAGAAGTAGGATTAATTCACCATCAGTGGCGAATGATTCCCATTGGTCTTCAACTGTGGATTTTGGGACATTCCAGAACCTTCTAGCATCAACATTCCATCTTTAGGTGCACTTTGTTCAATTTCATTAAGTTCTAATTTCATTTGTCCATGTTTCTAGTTCATTTCTGCATATCACACTATATTTTCAAACACTTCATATTTCTTGGGTTTTGCATAACTAATCAATCAATTTTATCAGTTTGTTGCATCTAGATCATTGAACTTAGGCATAATTCCATCATACATACATTAATTTGAGTTAACCACCTTGATTTTGGTATGTGATCTATCTCTTTCCTTTAGGTGAAAAACCCTAATTGAGCAAAAGAGTCAGCATTTCACACCCCTAAAATCTATGGTTCATTTTGGTGAACTTGCATATTGAACATCATCTTTTTTATTTTCATTGCATTTACATCCTAGGACTCAATTGCACTAGTTTTTTTGTATTGTTTTTGCATCCTAGGATTTACAAACATGCATTAGTGAATATCTCATATATATTTCATTTCATTGCATTTCAAAACATTACAAAAATTCAAATTATGCATCTGCATCTTCATTTTGCATCGGAAAATCATATAAATCACTTTAATTTTTTTGAAAAAACAAAAAAATTATACCGCTAGACTCATTCGCCACCCTGGGCGAATCAATCTAGTTGCATTTTCTGCACAACAATTTCTTTCATTTTCACAGTAATTTCTGCATTTTTGTTTTCTGGTATTTCCTTCCTATTTTAGTTTATAGAATTTTTGTTATTTGCATTTTATTATTTCTAGATTTCATTGCATTTTCATTGACCCCACCTCTTGTGGTATTTGTATGAGTGTTTGGTTCCCTCTTGATAATACTTTAGTGAGAAGAAGTTCCCGACTCATGGCATCCCGCAATAACAAACTTGTTGTGGACCTTGGGTTATTTCAAGCTCCTACTCCTGGTATGGAAAATGGTGCATTAGGCATGGATACTACCACTAGTACACCTTTACCTTCACATACAATGCATGTTGACACAAAAAACAAGCAAATTCCACAAGATAAAGTTGTTAGTATTCATGAAGATTTTGCACATTTGCAACAAGATTCATGTCTTGAAAACATTTCCACCACTGCAATACCTTTTATAGACAACCTTCATCGCTTGATTGAAAGTGACGATCACTTAAAAGCTATGAAAGGAATTGTTGAGATATACAACAAACATGTTCCTTCCACTTCCTAACTAGCAAACACTATGGTTAGCGAAGGAGGATCTCACATTCCTCCTCCTTCAACCATAGCATCCATACCCACCTATGCCACTCCTCAAGTTACAACAACCATGCAACATGTTAGTCATGTGATTCCTTCTTTTTCTATTCCAACTAGCATTCCTAGTTCTTTTGTGGCATCAAATGTTCCATCCTCCACCACTTTCACCCCTATTAGTGTCCCCTTCACTTGTCCCAACACTACCTACACTCCATCACCATTCTCTCTTCCACCTCATACCACTTACACTGACCCTCTCATCACACGACTCTTTCACACTATTTCTTCCATGCAACAACAAATATCCACCATTAACCAAAATCAAAATGCACCACCCACATACTATGTCCGTAGTAGCCCATTATCTTTGGAGATCTAAATAACACCAATGCCAAAAGGAATTGAAATGCCTAGGTTTGAGAAGTATAGAGGAAAAGGAGATCCTACTAATAATGTCAATGCCTATACAACCTTATGTAGTGATTTTTTTGCTGACGATAAACTATTAGCTAAACTGTTTCCTAGGACTTTAAAGGAAACTGCCTTGGAGTGGTTTTCAAACTTACCCAATCATTCAATTTGATCATTTAATGAACTTGTTAATGCCTTTATAAGTCATTTCCAAGTCCATATGACTCCCAAAAAGACAATGGCTGATTTAATGAGATGTAAACAAAATGCATATGAAAAAGTAACTGATTTCATTTCACACTATCAGTCATTGTATGCTCAAGTAGATGTCAAGGTTCTTGATTCATATCTCCAAAATATGTTTATTAAAAACTTGCAAACTCACATTTAGGATAAATTGACCATGATAAAATTTCCTTCTTTTATGCATTTATACACAGCCCTTTGTAACTATCATAACTCGGTTACTAGTCAAGATGCAAAATCCACTTCTAGCCGAGCCGAGAAGTCTGAACAATGCAACAAAAACAACTCACAGAACTTTAGAAAACCAAAAAATACTTCTTACAATTCAACCCCCCTCCCCCACAACCAACTCAATTCATTCATAATCAAGTGGCAGTCACTAAAGCAGTCATGCCCTTTACCTATAGGGACCTAAAGAGAAAATTTACTCCTTTACCTGATACCCTCCATAACACAATGCATCAACTAATACAACAACAAATGATGGCTTTTCCTACAATCAAACCACTTGATCCTACCAAGCCTTTACCCCCCACCTTTAAACCAAATGCCTATTGTCATTTTTCATCACCAAAATGGACATGACATAAAAAAATGCAAGTGTCTCAAACACCTAGTACAAGACCTCATTGATTTTGGTCATCTATCCATTGTGGGTGTCAATGATCAGGGCAAGAAGTCTTTTGCCCCTCCCAACCAAAATTTGCAAATTTTAACTAATCCCATGCCTAAACACAATGTTTCATTTGTCAAATCTAGTGAACCTTCAAAAAATGATGTAATGAATATTGATACAACTGATGAACAACATGATATTACTCCAAATGATACACATGTTAATCCTATTAATGAAATGGTCGAAACAATAGAAATTATCCCTTGTAAGGGACAACCTACAAAATCTCCTTTTATTAATTTTTCCTCTCATGATATACTTAAAAATCTTCCCGATGGTCCTCTTTACATAGCTGACTGCATCTATGATAATCCCACCAATGAGATATTAATAGATCCCACTTGTGGCAAGAACGTGATCATGAAAGAATCTTTGGTATTACATGATCTTTATCAAGATGATTATGAAAAAACAACATAATGGATTAAAACACAAACTGGTTTTGTGTTCCCTATGATCAGGTCGATCATCGTCCCATTACAAATAGGACCTAAAACATTGGATGTAACATTCTCTATCATCCCACATTTGGATTAGTTTTGTCTATGGCTAGGTCATCCTTGGCTTCACTCAATGAAAGCTTTCCCTTCAGTCATTCACAAATGTTTGAAGTTTCTGCTTGACAATGAGATATTTATTGTACACCATAGTGGCTTTCATCCATTGTCCTCTAAAGTTAATTTTTCCTTGGAAGCCTTTTGGCCTGAACCTATGGAACCCATCACCCCTTGCAAAGAATTCTTTTTCATTGCCTATCAAAAGTTCAAAGCCAAATGAATAGCTGAATTGTCTCTTCGTCACCTATCCCTGTCCATTTTTGTTACTCCTATCCTAGATGAGATAATGCTTCAACTTGAATATGAACCTGAACAAATAGTACAACCTCATGAGCAACAAAAAATACACACTTCACCTTCATCATCTAAACACCCAAGAGATAATGAAACCAACCCTACCATGCCTCCTTGCATTAAATAAGTTTATAAATCCAAAAAGAAGGTGATTGATCCATCTCCTTCGGTTCCTTCCATTCCTCCTCCTTGGGAAGAAAAGGATCCTATGGTGGATCAAATGGCTCTTACACCTACACAAATTCAAAATAGAATCAAATGAAACTGTAGTGCTAGAGAGCATAGGCATCATTGTCGTCTCCTTACTTGTCAGTCACAAATAGAATAAAACAAAGAAAATCAACCTCTTCCTTTGATAGAAGCAATACCTAATCACCCTCCTCCTAACCTACCACAAGATAGTATGTTACAACCATCACAACAAAATGATCTGATACAACAACCACAACTCCTTATACATCTTTCATTGGAAATTACCATCCATCCTGCTGTTGTGATTAATCTTGATGATGATGATGATGATGAGGAGATCTCTAAAATAGATAAAGAGGTGCATAATGATCTAAATTCTTTATTTTCATCTTCCATGAGATTATATGATAAATATCCTACACCAAGTGAAGAACTTGTTACTTCCCCTAGATCAACACTTGCAATTCTCCTTTTGGATAGTCAACTACCCTCACAATACACTACACATGATTGGGAGGTGGATGACTTGTTAGATAGTTGACTTGCATTTTCCTTAACTAGCACTATTTACATTTTCCTTTTTCTTTTTCTCTTCTTTGGTGTGATTGTATGTGCATATCATGTTCCCCTATAATGTGGTGTTTTATGTTCCCCTCTCTTTGTGCACTTCATCTATTTGTACCTTCATTCTTCTATATGTCATACATCTCTTTTTCTTTTTCACTTTTTTTTTGTGTTTTTCCATTTGGGGATGATGCAAAGTGTAGAGACACCCTATGTCTCTTCCATGTTGACCCAAAAGGTCCTTTTTTTCTTTTTCGCTTTTGTTTTGTGTTTTCCTTTTGGGGATGACGCAAAGCATTGAGATGCCCTATGTCTCTTCCATGTTGACCCAAAGGTCCTTTTTTTTTTTCTTTTTCTTTGTTTCCTTTTGGGGATGACGCAAGGCATTGAGATTGAAATATCTCCTTCATGTTCACCCAAAATAGTTTTCTTTCTCCTTTTCATTTTTTACGCTTGTATTTCTCCTTTTGAGGACAATGCAAAACATTGACACTGTAATGTCTCTTCCATGCTGAGCCAAAATGGATTTTATTTTTCTTTTTTTTTTCCCTCTTTGTGTCATTCTTCCAATTCTATGTGTATTTGGGGAATGATGACAGTTCCAAGCTCTTTAATCAAGACATTATAGCAACGAACATACTGACCCAAAATCCATAGATCCCTTATGTGTTTGGTGTGTTCCTTTTTGGGGGTAACACCGCTTTCTTTTGTTCCTTTTCTTTCACATGACACAACCTTACTTAGAAATGTATGACTTGCCATAGGGGCTTTCCAAGTTGGATCTCATGTCTTGTTTTATTTTTGTATTTTTTAGTTGCTACTTTAAAGTAATTGCTCACAAAGTGGTATGTAGAAATTCCTTTAAAGTGGGGGCATATATTGGAATTATTCATTTATATTTTTCTTTTTCTTGGTTCTTGGTGCACCCTTGTCACTTCATATGATGTGTTTGTCTCTTTGTGGATGACATTGGGTGGGATGTCCTTCATGAGCATGATATATCTTAGCATATTACATTCCTCTTAGTGGCTTGATGCGACACACTGCATCCCATAAGTTGTGAATCTTCTATTCTTTGATTGGTCCTCTCTTGAAGACATTAGACACAATGTTCCCTAAGTGATAGACCTCACATGAACTTAATAAGACTCCTTTGAACATCTTTTAAATTTTACATTTTACATTTTGTATTTACATGGCCACCTTGCATAACACAACTTAGATGCCTGTGGTTCCATCCTGCTTGTTCATGAGTTCTAAGCATATGAACCTTTCCTTGTCTCATGAAGCATGAACCGACAATTTCCTTTGTGGCACTTTATTAAAGTTATCAGGAGGTATAACTTTGATATGGTTGAACAAGAAGCCCATTTTGGGGCACAACTTTCCCCATAGCCACCTATGTGTTTGTGAGTACATAACAGTAGAGCGTATGTTTCACACCTTTTGGGCCTTCTCACACTATGGACAACCATGAGTTTCGTCACATCAAAGTGAGTATGAATTTTCTTTTTTGGAGAAACAACCTAGATATGATCCATAACTAACTCTAGAAAAATGATCGAAGCTTGATTCAACCTTTTCCTTTTCCTCTCCTTTTTATTTTTCACATGTGTGTTCCTTTTTTCTTATGTTTAGTCTGCCATGGGATCTTCATCCTGGGGGCTTGATCATCCCTCTTGATCATTGTTATCTCATCTTGCTAGATAAGTGCATTTGGATCCCTCTCGATACACATGGTTACTTTAGTGTGAGTTTGAAGAAAGTTCATCATCTCACTAAAGTGGGGGCTAAATGTACCATAGAAACATGGATCTTTGGACATTTTCATGGAAATTTAGGTCCTTTTCCGGTGATGCTTGGTTTATTTTTCTTAGATTTAATGTTGTAATGTAACTAATACATTCACATTAGGTCTTAAATATTGAAATTATTAAGACTTTATGATGTCTTGTGAAGGTATTGTGAAGTGTTGTAGCACATTTCTAAACTTTTCAAGAGTCTTCTTATTATAATTCATCTAAATATTCCCTTTTTATCATTCACCAAGTCTTATTATAAAGTGTTGTATGTTGAAAAATGTGACTCAAATTTATTGGCTTGATCAACTTCCTGGAGCAATTGTGTTTTTCCCTTATTTGGCTTGTATGTCACGAGATCATTAAAAATATTAACTTTAGAACCTATGTCACGGGGTTCTGAATTTTCATAACTTTCCAACTTAGCGACATTGGGGTTCTCATCCTTATTGGCATGTCACAGGTTTTGGGAATTTCATAACCTCTGATAGAGGTTGTGAAGTTCAATGTTTTAGCGACATAGCAATCCTAAGCATGCATTGGTTTGTCAGTAGTGACGTGGATGTCACAGTGGTTGTGGGGACCACAATGTATTGGTTAAAGGTGATCTTGATCTATGGTTGTGATGTGCTTTATCCAATGACGCCTGCTAACCCTGCGCCCCTTGTGGTTGGTCTTGATAGAATTCTATAGGGTGTGTGGGAGTGGTAAGTAATGATGACATGATGTCATGTTGGGAGTTAAATATTTAAGTATTTTCTATGAGACTTGTTGCGAATATTGTGAATTCCCATCTTGATTCTCTGAAATTGCACAAGCAGCATACACATGTCTTGGTGGACCCTCACCACAACAAGTGGTATATGAAGGAGAATTGATAGTTGGAAAGCCATGGTTGGTTGTTGATTGCTGATAGATTAAATGATGATCGATTCAATAGGTTTGAACTATTTTGTAACCATTTATTTGTGAAAGTTGGTTGGATGACTTTGCAACCATTGGCCTGACATGGTAAACTATGAATTGACGGTTTGTCTTCTATAACGACTAGAAACTGAATTGGTATGTTTCCACATATGGGTCTGAAGATGCAGTTTTTGACTGGGATTCTCTCATAAGTAAAAATGCTATAAAGTTGTAATACTTTGTAATAGTGTTGGAATGTTGAAGAATGTGAAGCTGAAGACCTGTATTGGCTGAAGGTTGGGCTGGCCGAGAGGCTGGCTTGTAAAATTTGTGCTAACTGAGGAAGGTTGAGGCCATGAGGTTGAGCTAGGAGAGAGAGAGCCAAAGGTTGGAGCAAGAGAAGGAAATTTTGTTTGGAAGGTGGTAACTCATCCACTATTTCTTTGTGGATCAAATGTGAAATCTCCCTGTATGTGAATCTACTCTGTATGTTGTGAGAGAGTGTTGTAACAAAGTGAGGATTGTAAACACTTGAGAGGTTGATCAAAGGTCCATGAGAGAGAGGATCTACATTGTATACTATGAGAGGGTATTGTAACAAAGTGAAGATCATATAAGGGGTTATGTTGTCCAGTTTTTCTCTAGGGTGAAACAAAATGTAATATTTGTAAATTCTTAGTGCTTGAGTTGTATTTGTAACTATTCTATTGCATGAATAATATAATAGGTGATATGGGATTTTGGAGTGTGGGGTTTTTTTCCTGAAATGTTTTTCCCCACATAAATTGATGTGTTTTGTCTCATCTTTCATGTTTCATGTTTCTTGGTTAGAATTTGTTAATGCTTGTTGTTGAAATTGGATTTGCATGAGTTTCTCTCAGAAGGGTTAATGTGGGAAATGCATTGTGTCTGATTCCGCTTTATGGAACAGTTGTGCATGTCTTTGAGGAAATTTAATAAAATTAAAAGTTATCGAAGGCACTACTATTCTTGGAGGTTTCTCCGAGATGATCAACATTTCCCATCAAGTGGTATCAAAGCCTTCTTCTAGTTGCTGGTTCTGGGTATTTCTCCTATGAATATTTCTTAGTTTGTTAGGCTTGAAGAAATCTAGAGGAATCATTTGGTATATTGATCCTTTGGTGAATGGAAGTCTTGTGGTATTCAGAGATAACACACAACATGAAGGGTGGTGAAGATGGAGAAAAAGGAGTTAGTTATGTTTAATTGATCTGTGTCTCCTAGCTGGCGGTGCTATAAATTTCATGCATGAGGTGGAACTTTCTACTAGATGGTTGTGTTACAACGAAGCTTTCAAATTGGGTGTCTATGTGAGAGTCTCCTTGGTGATATGGAGAAGCTTGGGTTGTTTCTCAGCCATGGAAGAGAGTGCTTATGTTGGGTGGTGTTTCCTGGTGTTGGAAGACATTTTTTTTCTATTAATCTTGAATGCATGAAGGCTATGGAATTAATCATTAGATGATTTGAAAGCTTTTGAAATAGCCTATCTCTTTCTCAAATGCATGTGCATATTGGTGGTTTTGGGGTTGGTTTGAAATAGGCCTAGAAGTTCATGAACTACCATTCCTTTAAGGATGTGTTGTACTTGCATGTTCTATGATTTTTTGTAGGTTTTACATGGTCAAAAAAACTTGTTGTTTTCTTGATATATTCCTAGACTATGGTACTCATTGTGGATATGTTTGGTAAATCGGATTTGGTCATGATCTAGTGTTGGAGTCTTGATGTCTACATGGTTATCTTCTTTGATATCTCGGTTTATGATTACTTATGTGATAATGAGTTTTCATGTTTTAGTGATTGGATCTACAAGTTATGCAGGTGTGTCGGTTGGCCACTCATTCATTTGAAATGGGATGAATTAGATGTGGACTGTCTATATCCACCAGATTTCATTTATTGATGTTACAAATTTCATTAGTTGGCCTTGTCTGTGGTCATTTGTGCATTGATATGTTGTTTCAGGATTGAGAAGATGGATGATAAGTGAGTCCTTGGATAGTTTTTAATGGATTCTTGCAGCATGGTGAATCTCCTTACTTATGAGATCCTGGTTTCACTTGGGATAATTAGCAGAACAAATATATGTTTGTGGACCTAGAAGTTCTTTTTTCAGTTTTGGAGATAGTTGGCCATGATGCTTGGAAAGCTCGATATCACTGTTCAGTGGGAGCTTTAACAATGATTATTAATAGTTATCCTTCTTTAGTGTTGCAGATGTTACTAGGAGGAAGTCTTTGATCCTGTTGTTGCAGAAGGGTTCTTTCGCATTGGCAGGGTCACTATTTGAAGATAGTTAGCATTTTTGAAACCATGGAGGACTTGTGTGTTCTTTGGGTTGAGGTGTTGATGGTGCTTGATAGGTGATGTTGGTTCAGAGCTTATTTACTTTATTTCATTGTATACTCTTGCTTATACATTGGATTTTTGACATTGTGCATTGCTCTTGAGACATTGGTTTCATCACTTGGAGCTTGGTATCTCCTAAGAGGGGATGGCAAGATCATGATGTCATGATAAGTTCCTGATTCAAATGATTGGAGCTTTGATAGTGGTCTAAAAGTTTGAGAAGCCTACACCTAAGTTGGATGTGAGTTGAATAGAGACCTATGAGGAGATTGCTCTTGGATTAGTCATGATGACTTGCATGTTTTGGAGGAGTTTTCTCTTTCCCACTCTTGGTCTACTAGGTGGTTTATTACTTGAGAGGCGTTACCCATTGTTTCTCTCAAGTACTTTATGCTTTCTTTCATGATATGGGTCTTGAACTATTGTTCAATGGTTTTGGAGGATTCATAGTGCAAGATAGACAACATGGTTATCTCCTTGTTTATGATATCTTCTATTGATAAAAATAGTTAGGAGATACTTTATGGGTTTTTTTTCTTGAGATGGTAAATGGAGTGGTTTTATCTTCTTTGAGAGGCATACATCCATATGTTGTGTTTGATCTTGGAGATTGAATAGTTGGGTATTGCTATGCTATTCTCTTTGGGAAGTTTTGAAGTTCATACTTGTCACATCTATCTTTTAGAGGTGTATGTAGGAGTATGTTCTACATGTACATGATGTGTAGTGTTTCTCTATTTGGTCTTAGTTATCTTCCTAAAGGTTTGATTTCATATCACATTGGAATGATATTTGGTCAAAGCTCATGTTTTTCACTCAAGTTATTGAGTGGTAACTTGGAAGTTCTTTACCTCTTTCCTGTGTTGTGTGTGACGAACTTGAGAAAGCTATAAGACTAGTGGTGAGAATTTTTCTTGCAGGTTATTAATTTGTAGGTTGTACATATCATTGTGGATGTTTCCTTGGTACTACATGGTTACACTTTCTATGTGCTATCATTGGTAGACTTTTTATGCTTTCAATCTTCTAGATTTGGAATTTCTCATGTAGTGTGAGTTCCTGAAAGTGTTTGTCATTCATCAACTTGTATACACGTGAAGCTTGTAGTTGTAAGTACATGGGTTGGTTATACTGGTGGCATAAATTTGCTAATGTTTGATATCTTTAAGGAATGTATGATTGGATGATCTAGAACTTGTTGGTGCTATTTTAAGTCACATGGGTTTATTAGTTGGATAGAAGTAGTCAATCTGATTGGTGTTCTAGCTGATGTTTCTATCTTGTTTCTGGAGGATGTTTTCCACAGTTGTGTTCAGGTTGAAGCTTTGAAGTTGATGATGTTGATACTTTTGTATAAGTTGTGAACACAGTGGAGTGGTGGCAATATGTTGAATCCTTTACTATCAAATGGATCTAGTGCTTATGTTCCTTAGACCAGTGCATACTCATCATGGCTCATTCCTTTCCTTTAGAGGATGGCACAGATTGTTGCCTGATATGGTGAACATATTAGATGTTGGTGTAGGTGTCTTAGTTGGAGCATTAAAGCATTGGTTGAGGATCTTGTTAGTTGCATGGATGGATGATACAATAATCTCTAGCTTTGGAAGGAGCCAGTAAGTTCTTTGTCAAGTGGGAGAATGTTGAAAAATGTAATTCAAATTTATTGGCTTGATCAACTTCCTAGAGTAGTTGTGTTTTTCCCTTATTCGACTTGTATGCCACGAGATCACTGAAAATCTTAACTTTAGAATCTATGTCATGGGGTTCTGAATTTTCATAACTTTCTGACTTAGCAACATTGGGGTTCTCATGCTTATCAACATGTTGTGGGTTTTTGGAATTTCATAACCTCCGATAGAGGTTGTCAAGTTCAACTTTTTAGTGACAGAGTGATCCTGAGTAGGCATTGGTTTGTTAGTAGTGACATGGATGTCACGATGGCTGTGGGGACCACAGTGCATTGGTTAAAGGTGATCTTAATCTACGGTTGTGATGTGCTTGATCCAACGACGTTCGCTAACCCTACGCCCCTTATGGTGGGTCTCGATAGACTTTTGCAGGGTGTGCAAGAGTGGTAAGGGATGATGACATGACGTCATGTTGGGAGTTAAATACTTAAGTCTTTTTCGTGAAACTTGTGAATATTATAGATTCCCATCTTGATTCTCCGGAATTGCACAAGCAGTGTACGCGTGTCTTAGTGGACTCCCACCATGACAAGCAATATATGAAGGAGAATTGATAGTTGGAAAGTGATGGTTGGTTGTCGGCTGTTGATAGATTAAATGATGATTCACTCAGTAGGTTTAAACTATTTTGTAACCATTTATCTATGAAATTTGATCAGATGACTTGGCAACCATTGGCCCAACATGGTAAACTGCTAATTGACGTTTTTTCTTCTGCAATGACTGGAAACTAAATTGGTATGTTTCCATGTATGGGTTTGAAGATGTAGTTTTTGATTGGGATTCTCTTAGAAGGAAAAATGCTATAAAGTTGTAATACTTTATAATAGTGTTGTAAGCATTTTTTCACCATTTGTCTACATTTCTATTTTCTGTAGTTAGCTCTCTATTACAGTTATCATATTTTTATTTATTTACATTTTAGACCTTTTAGATTAGCTTGAATTTCCCTTCACCCCTCGTTTGTGGTACTTGCATGAGTGTTTGGTATCCCATTTATAATACTTTAGTGAGATGAAGTTCTAGACTCATGGCATCCTACGATAGCACTTTCATTGTGGACCTTGGGATCTCACGAGCTCCTACTCCTAGTATGGACAATGGTGCATTAGGCCCTAACAATACTACTTCTAGACCTTCACCTTTCCATCCAATGAATGTTGAAAACCAAGCCAATTCCCTCTTGCAAGAAAAGGTCATTAATATTCATGAGGAATTTGCACATTTGCAACAAGACTTGTCACTTGAAAAAAATTCTACAACTGTCATACCTGCCATTGAGAATCTTCATTTTTTGATTGAAAGTGATGATGGCTTGAAAGTGATGAAGAAAATTGCTGAGATTTACAATAAACATGCCTCTTCAAACATTCAATCTGCAACCATTCCTGTAAGCCAAGGAGCACCTCAAGTTCCTCCTCCTTCAACCATTGCTTCCATCCCAACTTATACCAATCCACAAGTCCATGCAACTATGCCTCAGGCTACTTCTCTCCCAATTTCCACTAGCATTCCTACTTCCTTTATGGCATCGTAAGTCCCTTGTACCACTTTCACACCTCTTAGAATTCATTTCACTTCTCCTAACATCACCTACACTCCATCACCATTTTTCCCTTCCACCTCAACCCACATACCCCGATCCTCTTCTTACATAGCTTCTCACTACCGTTTCATCTATGCAACATCAACTTTCCAACATCAGTCAAGGTCAATATAATCCAACCACCTATCATGTCTATAGTAGTCCCTTATCCTTAGAAATCCTACGTACCTCGATGCCACAAGGGATAGAAATGCCTCGGTTTGACAAATCTAGAGGAAAAGGAGATCCTATCAATCATGTTAATGCCTATACCACTTTGTGTAGTGAATTTTTCCTTGACAATAAAATTTTAGCAAAAAAATTTCCAAGGACTTTTAAGGACACTTCCTTAGATTTTTTTTCCAGCTTTCCCAATCATTCCATCCATTCATTCAATGAATTGGTGGATGCTTTCATTAGTAACTTTCAAGTGCACATGACACCTAGAAAGACAATGGTTGGCCTTATGAGATGTAGACAAAACACAGATGAAAAAGTGAAAGATTTTATCTCACATTACCAATCCTTATATGCTCAAATTGATGTCAAAATTCCCAATGCACATTTGCAAAAGAAGTTTATAAAAAATTTGCAGACCAACCTTCAGGATAAACTTACCATGATGAAATTACCGTCATTCATGCATTGATGTACAAAATTATGTGACTACCAAAATTTGGTTTGAATCCATGATTCAAAATCCACTTCCAACCGAGTTGAAAAACACGAAATTACTAATCAAAACCAAAACAACACACAAAACTTTTGCAAACCTAATAGAGGCTTTTTACAGTTTAATCTGCCTCCTCAACCTCAACCACAACCAACCCAATCCATTCTGAATCAAGTGGTAGTTGTTACACTAGCTGCACCTTATTATTATGGAGACCCGAACCGACATTTCACTCCTTTACCATATACCCTCCATCACACAATGAAGAAATTAATCGAAAAATGCATGCTCACTCTGCCACCTGTTCGACCACTTGATCCAAATTAGCCATTGCCACCTACATTCAAACATAATGCTTATTGTCACTTTCATCATTAAAATGGCCACAACACTGGACATTGTAAGAGTCTTAAACATTTAGTTCAAGATCTCATTGATTTGGGTGAATTGACCATTGTGGGAATTAATGATCAAGGCAATAAGTTTGTTGCACCGCCTAACTAGAATTTACAAATTTTCACCAATCCTATGCTGAAACATACTACCTCATTTTTCAAGGCTAGTGAACCTTCCAAGCTTGATGTAAAGACTATTGATACCAATAATGAACAACATGATACAACTCCTATTGTTACCCAAGCTAGTTCTATGGATAATCTTGTAGCTACGATAGACGTTATCCCTCATAAGGGCCAAACCACTAAATCTCTTGATATCACCTTTTATTCTAAAGATATACTACAAAAAATTCCTGATCGTCCTCTTTACATAGCTGGAAGAATCTATAATAAGCCCACTAATGGGATATTAATAGATCTCACTTGTGGTGAAAATGTGATCACATAATAGTTTTTTGTATTACACAAATTATATCAAGATGATTACAATAAACCCATTGCATGGATTGAAGCACATAATGGTTTTGCATGCCCTATGATTTGATTGATCGTGCTACCCTTACAAATAGGGCCTAAAAACTTTGAAGTAAAATTCTCAATTATTCCACAATCTAACCAATTTTGTTTGTGGCTAGGCCTCCCTTGGCCTCGTTCAATGAAAGCGATCCCATCAGTTGTTCATAAGTGCTTGAAGTTTCCACATGACAACGAGATAGTCACCATACACCATAGTGGCTTTAATCCTCTATCTTCCAAAGGTAACTTCTCATTAGAATCATTTTGGCCTAAACCTATGGAACCTATCACCCCTCACAAGGATTTCTTTGTCATAGGTTATGAAAAGTTTAAAGCCAAAAAGATAGCTGAATTATCTTTTCGTAACTCATCCCTGTCCACTTCCACACCCCCTATCATAGAAAAAACCATGCTTCAACCTAATTCTAACATTGAGAAACCTATACAACCTCCTAAATAATCACCACTTGAGATTTCCCTGCCATCATTTAAACGACCAAGGGAATATGAAACAATCCCTGCTTAGCCTCCTCACCTTAAACAAGTTTACAAAGAAAAAGAGAAAGTGGTTGATCCCTCATCTTCAGTTTCTTCTTTTCTTCCCTCTTCAGAAGTAGAAGAACCTATGATGACTAAATCTGCTCTTACACCTCAACAACTCCAAAAAAAATTTAAATGGAACCGTGGTGCTAGGGAACGAAGGCTTTGTTGTCGTCTCCTTACTCGTCAATCTCGCATAGAGGAAGAAAAAGAAAATTAGCCTTTAACCTTGATATAAGTAATAGATGACCACCCTCCTTCCCCAACCTGCAACAAGATAGTCTAGTGTAACAATCGCAGAAAATTGAACCAATTCAACAACCTCACCTTTTAATACATCCATCTTTAGAAATCACCCTTCGTCCTCCTATTTTCATAAATCTTGATAATGATGACAATGGTGCTGACGATGTGAAAATTTCCAAAATAGACATGAAGAAGTGCATAATAATTTCAATTCTTTATTTTCATCTACAATGAGCTTAAATGACACATCCTTTCCACCAAGTGAAGAACTTGTTAGATGGTTGACTTGCATTCGCCTAACTAGGATTTTTACTTTTCTCCTTTTATTTTCCTTTTCATGTGTCTATTGTGTTCCCCCGTATCATGCATTTGATGTTCTCTCTCTTTGTACACTTCTTCTATTCATATCTCTATTCTTCTATTCATTGTGCATTATATTTTTTTGCTTTGTGTTTTCCTTTTGGGGATGATGCAAAGCATAGAGACACCCTATGTCTCTTCCATGTTGACCCAAAAGGTCCTTGTATTTTTCTCTTTTTGTTCTATGTTCTCCTTTTTGGGATGATGCAAAGCGTAGAGATGCCCTATGCCTCTTCCATGTTGACCCAAAAGATTTTTCATTTTCTTTAGCCTTTTCATTTTATTTTTTCTTGTGTTTTCCTTTTGGGGATGATGCAAAGCATTGAGACCACAATGTCTCTTCCATGTTGACTCAAAACATACTTCCATTTTCCTTTGTTTTCGCTCTCTTTCTGTCATTCTTCCAGTTCTATGTGCTTCGGGGAATGATGATATTTTTGAGCTCTTTCACATAAACACATTGCAACAATGAACATGTTCACCCCAAATCCATAGATCCCTTATGTGTTTGGTGTGCTTTCTTTGCTGAGGGGAAACTCCCTTTCTTTGTTTTTCTTGACATGAAGTATCCTAACTTTGAAACATATGACTTGGCATAGGGCTTTCCAAGTTGGCTCTCATGTCTTGTTTCTTTTTTACCTTTTCTTTTCTTCTCTACTTTAAAGTAATTGCTCACATACCAATGTGTAGCAATTCGTTTAAAGTTGGGGGCATACAGTACCATTAATTCATTTTCATTCTTGTTTCCTAGTGTATCCTTCTCATTTGCATGATGCGTTCATCACTTTGTGGATGACATTAGGTGTGATGTCTTTCATAGTTGTGAACCACCTTAGCATATTACATTCCTCTTGGTGGCTTGATGCAACGCACAGTATCCCCTAAGTTGTGAATATAATATTCTTTGATTGGTCCTCTCTTGGAGACATTAGACATAATGTTCCCTAAGTGATTGACCTTGCATGAACTAAACAAGATTCCTTTACATTTTTTCACTTTACATTTTTACATTTTTGCCACCTTGCATAACACAACTTGCATGACTGTGGTACTTTGTATTTTTGTTCATTAGCATTTTTTTCCTTGTGATTCCTTGTTAAAGTTATCAACAGGCATAACTTTAACATGGTTGAGTGGGAAGCCCACCTAGCGACATGAATTTTCCCCAGAGCCACTTTTTGTGTTTGTGAGTGCATACCAACTAGCATATGTATCTTACTTTTTGGGATTTCTCACCCGACAAAAAAATAGTTCCATGGCCCTAGAGTGAGTATATAGTTGGGCCTTCTCACCCCATAGACAGCTTGAAGTTTTGTGGCCCCAAAGTGAGTACACATTATCTTGTTTTAAAGAATCAACCTAGATCTCTTTTCACAACTAGTTGGATTGACGATCGAAGCTTCATCCAATTCATTTCAACATTTGTGTGTTCCTTTGTTCTTATGTGTATTTTTCCATGGGATCTTCATCTTGGGGGCTTGATCATCCCTCTGGATCGTTTTCATTCCATCTTGCTAACGTAAGTTCATTTGAACCCTCCTCTCGATGTTCATGGAGTTCATCCTCTCACTAAAGTGGGGGCTAAATGTGCCATAGAAAAATGGTCCCTTGTCATTTTCAAGGCTTTTTAGGTATTTTTTTATGGTTTTGGAACTATGTTGCTTTGATTTTATGTTGTATCATGGCTTGAACATGCTTATTTATGTATTAAAACTCAAAGAACGACGTCTTGTGAAAGTGTTGTGAAGTGTTGTAAGATATTTCTACATTCTTCTAGACTTTATTTAATGCAATTTACCTAAAAAGCACCTTTTCACTCATCAACAAGTCCTATTATGAAGTGTTGTAAAATCTTGTAACAAGCTTTCAAACTTTTTTAGGCACATCTTCACTATTTACATCCTTCTCATGCTTTATTTTGTCTCTTTATGCCCTCATATGACTTGATTAAGTGAATTTTTTCATATTATCCTGACAAATAACATTAAACACAACATTTTTCCTTACACATGTTTTTAGGTCCTAGGAAGGACCCATTCACCATGGGTGCCGAATGAGTTCCCCTTGGCCCCAAATTAAAAATATTTCAAATTTCCTTTCGGTATTTTATTAAAAATCACTTGATGTTGGCCTGTGATGAGGTACGAATGGATATTAAGGTACAAGAATTGTATAAATAAGTTATTTTCACCTCATTTTACATCCTCCTACAATCTTGCAACATTCACATATCATATTCAAGTATTCAAGCATTTTACATCAATAATTTAAGCACTTTGAAGCTGCCATTGACATTACTTCAAATTTGCATTATCAAAGAGTTAGGTGAGTTGATAGCACTTTCAAGTTATTAGTTTACCTTTCTCTTTCATTTCATTATCTTTTCAAGGGTTTGATTACCAAAAGTAGGGTTTGAACAAGGCAAACCCCTATTCACTAACCCCTAATCATTTTTCCCCTTTTGCTTGTTTGTTTGCAACCCTTTGTTTAAAGTTTTGATAGGTCATCAAGTGTTGAAGAGTGATTTTCAATTCAACTAGGTGCTTCAAGTCAATGTGAGTCAAAATCAAGCTTGGAGAGACTTATTTGTCCATTTTATGTAGATTTGACTTCGACAACCCAACAAGCAAACATTCTCATATTTGGTGTTACAGGATTGTCTCCTAGTTTTTTAGGAATTTAGGGGAGGATTGATTTACCACCTATGGTGAATAAGTCCCACCTTAGGACTGGAAACTTGAGTTTTGTCAGAGTTCAGATCTTGATAGACAGAAACCAACTCTCAAAAAAATTTCACCAGTAGGTGGACTGATTCACCACCCTGGGTGAATGAGTCCCACTGTGAAAAATCAATGAATTTCATTAGCATCCAAAACACTCTAGAATCATCACACTTTTCCTAGGTGCACTTTGTTTCATCCCATCTCTTTATGTTCTGCATATTTCTTCACTTACATAGTTATTTGCATTTCAAACCGTGTTTTCAAACAAGTCATAAATCTTAGTTTTGCATTCGTTTTCAACCATTCAGATTAGTTAATTGCATTTAGTTAGTTTCATTTACATCACATCACATCACACACATCCTAATTTGAATGAATCATTAGCATTTTTGGTCGTATCTCTCTCCTTTTAGTTGAAAAACCGTAGAAGTGCAAGAGTAGTCCATTGGGTCCCAAAAATCTATGTTTCAATGAGATGCTTAGAATAAAAAATCTATATGGGTTTTTAGTGTTTAGGGTCCATCTCCTAGGCTTTAGATCCTAGGTTCCATGAGATTCTTAGAATAACAAATCTATATGGGTTTTAAGGGCTTAGGGTTCATCTCCTAGGCTTTAGATCCTAGGGTTCAGGGTTTAGGATCCTCATATCCTAGGGTTCATGAGATGCTTACAATAATAAATCTATAAATGGTTTAGGGTTCATCTCCTAAGATTTAGGTCTTACGGTTAAGGGTTTAGGATCTTCATATCCTATGGTTCATGAGATGCGTAGCATAACAAATATATATTGGTTTTAAAGGTTTATACTTCATCTCCTAGGCTTTAGATCCTAGGATATAGGGTTTATAATCTTCATATGCTAGGGTTAATGAGATGGTTAGAATAACAAATCTATAAAGGGATTAGGGTTCATCTCCTAGGATTTAGGTCTTAGGGTTAAGGGTTTAGGATATTCATATCCTAGGTTTCATGAGATGTTTAGAATAATAAATCTATATGGGTTTTAAGGGTTTAGGGTTTAGGGTTTAGAATCTTTATATCCTAGGGTTCATGAGATGCTTATAATGAAAAATCTATATGGTTTAATGGTTTAGGGTTCATCTCCTAGGATTTAGGTCTTAGGGTTTAAGGTTTACAGTTTCTAGGTTTCATGATATGCTTAGAATAACAAATCTATATGCGTTAATGGTGTAGGGTTCATGTCCTAGGTTTTAGGTCATTTGGTTTAGGTTTTAGGGTTTATAGGGTTCATGAGATGCTTAGAATAAAAAATATATATGGGTTAATGGTTTAGGGTTCATCTCCTAGGCTTTCAGTCCTATGGTTTAGGGTTTATAGTTTATAGGTTTCATGACATGCTTAGAATATAAAATATATATGGGTAAAAGGTTTAGGGTTCATCTGCTAGGCTTTTGGCCCTATGGTTTAAGGTTTAGGATTTCTAGGGTTCATGAGATGCTTATAATAACAAACCTATATGGGTTTAGAGGGTTTAGGGTTCATTTGCTAGGATTTAGGTCTCATGGTTTATGGTTTCTAGGGTTCATGAGATGCTTAGAATAACAAATATATACGGGTTAATGGTTTATGGTTCATCTCCTAGGCTTTAGGTCCAATGGTTTAGGGTTTATGGTTTTTAGGTTTCATGAGATGCTTAGAATAACAAATATATATGGGTTTAAAGGGTTTAGGGTTCATCTACTAGGCTTTAGGTCATATTTTTTTATGGTTTAGGGTTTCTAGGGTTGATGAGATGCTTAGAATAACAAATCTATGTGGATTTTAAGGATTTAGGATTCATCTCCTAGGCTTTAGGTCCTATGGTTTAGGTTTTAGGTTTTCTAGGGTTCATGAGATGCTTAATCCCTTTAAGTCATTCTCTCAACTCCCCTTAATCGACCATCTTGTATCACTTAAGTCACTCTATATGGGTTAAGGGTTTATGGTTCATCTGCTAGGCTTTAGGTCCTATGGTTTAAGGTTTAGGGTTTCTAGGGTTCATGAGATGCTTAGAATAAAAAATATATATGGTTTAATGGTTTAGGGTTCATATCCTATGCTTTAGGTCCTATGGTTTAGGGTTTAAGGTTTCTAGGGTTCATGAGATGCTTAATCCCTTTAATTCATTCTCTCAACTCCCCTTAATCCACCCTCTTACATCCCTTTAATTCATTCTATCAACCCTCTTAATCCACCCTCTTACATCCCTTTAAGTCATTCTATCAACTCCCCTTAATCAACCCTCTTGTATCCCCTTAATCCATCATCTTAAAGGACCCTTAAGTCATATCCTCTTACATCCCCTTAATCCACCCTTTTGCATCCGTTAAGTCACTCTCATAATTCCCCTTAAGCCATCGTCTTAGGACCCATTAAGCCACATCATAGGGTTCATGACACACATCCCCTTAATCCAACCTCTTGTATCCCCTTAAGTCATTCTCTTAACTCCCCTTATTCCACCCTCTTACATCCCTTTAATTAATTCTATCAACTCTCCTTAATCCACCCTCTTGCATCCCTTTAAGTCATTCTATCAACTCCCCTTAATCCACCCTCTTGCATCCCCTTAAGCCATCCTCTTAAAGGACCCTTAAGTCATATCCTCTTACATCCCATTAATCCACCCTCTTGAATCCCTTAATTCACTCTCATAATTCCCCTTAAGCCATCCCCTTAGGACCCATTAAGCCATATCCTAAGGTTCATGACATGCATCCCCTTAATCCACCCTCTTGCACCCCTTTAAGTCATTCTCTTAACTCCCCTTAATCCACCCTCTTGCATCCATTTAATTCATTCTATTAACTCCCATTAATCCACCCTATTGCATCTCCTTAAGTCATTCTCTTACCTCCCCTTAAGGAATTCTCTTAGGAGCCCTTAAGCTATATCCTCTTAGGTCCCCTTAATTCATCATATGGAAAACATCACTTGAATTTTTATGGAATTTATAAGATCCAATTTTATAACTTTTACTATATATTGTTCTTTTCTCACATGAATTATTTAGTTAAATCACTCATAAAAAATATAGTTACTTTACTTACATTCATTATTTTTGTAGGCTCTCATAAAGTCTGTCTACCATGTGATTGTCATTGTAATTTTTTTTTATCAAGAGACTATGTAAATATCAATTTGTGGCTTTTACCTAAAAGTTGATAAGCTTTAAAGGTATGTACATGCACATATATGTTTCATCATGTTATATAGTTGTATTAAACATTAATATACATTATATATGTTTGTTCGATGTATGAAATTCAATGAACTTATTAGTCACTTTTTAAATATCTCGTTCCAATTCTATCTTATAGAAATCATGTCTTGTATTTACCACATTTTATATAATTGTTCAATTCTATAGATTATACATTTTATACATACAAGGAGATATATTTTTGTTTAGTGATTCAAATATTTGCTAGAATTGGGAAATAGTTAAAATTACCTGCCCTTAATTTATTATGAATATGATCTATACTATTAAAGGAATTTTTTAATTTGTCACCTAACCATCTAATAAATTATTGAAATTTAAGAATCATTTTAAGACATGTCTAAACTTAATTCAACAATGAAATGTAAATATATATGAAATTTGATTCTAGATAAGAATTTATATAGTGCATATTACTTGAAAATTAGATAAAATATATATTCATACATGAGTGCATATAATCATCAAAATGAACGTAACATGATCATAATTAAGTGCATATATAATCATCATATTAAAGTCAACTGATATAAATAAACACAAACATGATCATATTAATTGATATAATGTATGTGAAATGGTCCATGAAATAATATGTTCAAAATGTATATGTCAAGTCCAACAAATATATTTAAATAAAACTAGAGATCTATAGTCCATAAAATTTGAAACCATCTAACTATCAAGGCAATTAGTCAAATCAAGTCTCCTCTTTGCTCCACATGGACTGGAAGTACCTGTATGATGCTATAAAAGAGTACAAGAGACTTGAAATTAGATTTAAAGTTATTTTAAAGAAATTTTGATATAATTTAACATATAAACTTGAAAATATAAACTGGATAAAAATAAATTTAATTAAATATCTAGTAAATTTAGTAAAAATGATTTTTAGTATGCATAAATTACTATTTATGATCATGTTAATCTATTGGCAACATTTTGTTCAATGGCTAGCATAACTGTCAATTGAGAAGGTCCAAACACTTGATCTACTATATCTTACATATTCATATAAAGCAAACAATATGTTAGAACCTTAAATATATATATATATATATAAAAGGTCCCTAAAAATTGTATAGGAGATTTACCAATGTTTACAACTTTGAATGATATGACCTCATGATCACGAACCTAAGATTTCCCATGCATACATGTTGATGATGTATCAGGTGTGCCCACCATGGGTATCACATGAAATCTATGCATATAGATACATAAATGTATAGATCATTCACACATGTATACAAATAAAAATTAAATTAGATCTATGATCAATGTGTACTTAATTTAAACTTAACAAAATTTTGAAATCACACACCTAAGTTGATGATGACTCAGGAGTGCTCACCACAACTTGTGGTTGGTCAGTAATTGATATCGCATGACCTCCATGCATCTAGATACAATATATTATTTCACACATGTGTACAAATTCAAATTAAATTAGATATGCCCACATAAATTAAAATATATATTGGTTTGTACCTGACCAAAAGGTTTTCCCAAATCTATTGGGAATAGGATGCCATTTAATTGCAATCCTAAACATATTTCATGTCTCCTAAGTCCTTGGAAAGTGTTCCCCTATACTAGGATCAGAAAGAGATTAAATTCGAATGAAATGAACATGTAAATTGACATTTGTGATTATTCCTAAATGATAGGAACATGTAGGGACATACAAGAAGAGCTCCTCAAAGATAGGAGCACATGGGGTGCCCATATGGAAGGTGGAACCCATCTTGCTTTAATTAACTATTTGGAGGATTGACAACACTCCAGTAATGCATGTTTTGATCCTACAAGTTAGGGATTGATATGTACATGAGTTCAATTCAGTTCAATTATCTTTAGTTGCATGTAGTTAGTTTGAGTTGAATGCTAGTTGATTTGAGTTGACTTGAGTTACATGACTAATAACTTCAGTTGAATGATAGATAACAAGTGGATACTTTTAGTTAAGTGGGGATGATCAATCATGCATAATGTTCTCATGAATTGGTGGAGAGATATGTTTCAGTTAACTAAGATTGACTTGGGACCACCTTGGGCACCCAAGTTGGCATCTTTCAGTTAACAACTTTTGCGTGAGAAGATATTTACAAGGCTTAGTCAAGTGGGCCAATTCTTGGGTGCCAACTTTGAGGTGATGCTTGCAAGATATTTTCTTGGCCAAAGTTCAATTAAGTGTTCAGTTTGGGGAGCCTAAATTGAGGAAGAATTTGGTTTGACTTCATATTACATTGTGGAACTCTACTTGCCCAATATAGGTGTAGATTTTTGTGAGGAGATTTATGCTCTTGTTTTATACAACTTTTATTGGGTTTGCAAGCTCATTATTGTCTATTAATTGCAGCAAGTGTATGAGAGTTCTATGAGAGTTTATTGCAAGTTGTGAAGAAGGATTGTTGAAGGCAAGGAAGCATATCAATCAAGGATTGATACAATATTATTGTAATCTTGTTCAAAGGATAAATAATACAAGCACTATTGATTCTGGTGGAGTTTTTTCCTGAAAGGGTTTCTCCACGTATATGTTGTTTCAATTCTATCTTCTTGTCTCATTCTTCTACAATCTTCTATCTCTTTATACAATTGGTAAAATTGATCTAAATAGATTAATTGTACACAAAGAATTGTGACAAAGAACACTTAATTAGATCTATAGTCTCATATTTTTACAAGTTTTAAGCTACAATATTACCTTCATTTTTCAACATTTGGTATCAGAGTGTACCATAGAAAAATAGATCATTGATATTTTTTAGGGTCTTTTAGGTCTTTCTCTTATGATGTTTGACTTGTCTTGCTTTGATTTAATGTTGCAATATAACTTATGCATTCACATTAAGTCTTCAACATTCAAATTATGGCATCTTGTGAAGGTGTTGTGAAGTGTTGTAACACATTTCTACACTTTTCTAGACTCTTTTCATTATAATTCACATAAAAATCACCTTTTCATCACTTGTCAAGTCCTATTTTAAGGTGTTGTAAAGTATTGTAACAAGATTTCAAGCTTTTTCAGGCTTAATTTCACTATTTACACCTTTCTTATGCTTTGTTTGACCCCTTTATGAACTTGTAAGGCTTAATTAAGTGTATTTTTGAATGTAAACTTGACAAACAACATTAAATGTGACTTAATTCCTGACACCCACTTACAAGCCAAAGGTGGCACCCATTCACCATGGGTGGTGAATGAGTCCCTCTTGGTTCCAAAATCAAAATAATTCATATTTTCTTTTAGGTTTTTATTTAAAATTACCTTATGTTGTCCTATGTTGAGGTATCATTGGGTTATTAGGGCATAATTGTGTATAAATAAGTTTTTTTCTCCTCATTTTACATCTCCCAATCATCAAGTTCACTTGCATTCATCAATTAGCATTCAAGCACTTTGCATCATACAATCAAGCACTCATCAAGCATCTTGGAGTACCATTGACATAACTTCAGACTTCTTCAACAAGGTTGTGGTGAGTTTAGGACATTTTCATGTTGTTTATTCATCTTTCCTTGTTCATTTCATTCCATTTTTCATTAAGGGTTTGATTACCAATGTGGGATTTGATCAAGGAAAATACCTATACTCTAACCCTTAACCATTTTCCCCCTTTTGCATGTGTGTTTGCATACTTTTGTATGCAAATTTTTCAAAAAATTAGGTGTTGAAAAGTGGACAAGAAGTCAACAAAGTGTTTCAAGTTAGTTAAACCCTATTTCAAGCTTGGAGACAACCTATAGTCTGTTCTCTACATATTTGACTCCATCAACCCAACAAGAAGAAAAGTGTAGATTTGGAGCTACAGAATTGACCTTTGATTTCATAGAATTTTGGAGGAGGAATGATTCACCATTATTGGTGAATGAGTCTGACCTTAAGGCTGCAAAAGGTGATTTTGTTAGATTCCAGTTCCCGATAGTCGAAAACCTGGTTCAGGAGATTTTACCAATAGCTGGAATGATTCACCATCAGTGGAAAATGAGTCCCACTGGTGATTTACACTGATTCTTTCCAGTATTCAAATCCTTCCAGATTCAACATTCATTGCCCAAGTGCACTCTGATTAGCCTCTTTCAATTCTATTTTGCATTTATTCATGTTTTAGTTCATTCTTGCATATCTCACTATGTTTTCAAACATTACATTTTATAGTAGTTTTGCATCAATAACCAGTCAATTACATCATCTAGTTGCATTTAAAACATTGCATTTAGTCATATTCACGTCATATAATCCTTTATTTGAATGAACCACTAGAATTTTAGTGTTCTATATCTCTCCTTTTAGGTGAAAGATCCTAAGAGTGCAAGAGAAGCACATAAAACAATAAAATTGTTGGTTCACAGAGCTAATGGTTGGTTAGAGTTTGGGAGACCTTTCTCTTTAAATTTTGAAGGTTTTTTGGTTGTAGTGGGAGCTTTTACTATTTTTATATTGTAGATTTGTAAAATAAGTGTGTTACAATGAGTTCTACTTCTTGTCTAGATATTGAAAGATTCAATGGATCTAGTTATGAGATGTGGAAACTAAAAATGAAGGATCTCCTTGAAGGGAGAGATCAATGGTTAGCTATTTGTAATGAGAGAAATCCATCTACAACAATGTCATATGAGGATTGGGATAAGCTTGATAAGAAGGAAAGAGGAACTAGATAAGGTTATGTCTTGCTGATGTTGTTCTCTTGAATGTTTTAGTTGAAACTACCACATATAAATTGTGGAAGAGGATAGGTGATATCTATCAAACCAAAAGTATTACTAATAAGTTGTACTCTTTAAAGATGAAAGATGGTGATTTTGTTGCACATCATTTAAATTATTTCATTTTGATTCTAAGTTAGTTAACATCTGTAGATGTAAAGCTAGAAGATGAAGATAAATGCATTTTGTTACTTTGTTCTTTACCAAAGTCTTGGGAAAATCTAATTGTTGCTATCAGTGGTAGTGGTATAGATCCTAAGATGGACACTATAATTCCTACTCTCCTATCAGAGGAGATGAGGAGGAAGTCTAAAATAGGATCCCAAGACGCCTTGTTTGTAAGAGGTAGGCCTAAGGAAAAGGAACCTAAGGGAGACAAGAAAGGAAACGGTAAGCCCAAAGGATGGTCTAAAACTCCTGGTAAGAGTAAGACGAAGCGTTGGAACTATGGGAAATAGGGACATGTAAAGAAGGATTGTAAGAACAAGAAAAAGAGTTATGATTCTTCTATAGATAAATCCTTGGATGAAAGTAATGATGCATTAGTCATTTCATCTAATATTGTTAGTGACAAATCTTGGCTTACTGATTCAGGTTGCTCCTATCATATGACTCCTAACAAGGAGTGGTTCACTAAGTATAATGCATATGATGGAGGGAATGTATTCTTTGGAGATAATAGCACAAAAAAGGTTGTGGGAAAAGGAGAGGTAAAGTTGTGTTTCAGTGATGGTAGGGTTAAGACCCTTAATTATTTTTTACATATTCTAGGACTTTCAAGAAATCTACTTTTTGTATCTAAGTTTAATGATTTTAGAGTGCATGTGACATTTGACAAAGGTGGTTGCTAAAGGATCTTGGATTGGGACTTTGTTTAACCTTAATACCTCCAATTTGAATAAATCAACTAGTGTAATTGAAGCTCAAAATACATGTATGTTGTGGCACCATAGATTGAGCCACATTGGTGAAAAAGGTCTTAAGACCATTCTTAATAAGAAATTGGTTGATGGCATTCCTGATTATAATATTGGAAACAATGCTTTTTGTGAGAATTGTGTATTTGGAAAGCAATATAGATCTTCATTTCCTAATGGAACAAATAAAGCTAAAATATTATTAGAGATTATTCATTCAGATGGTATGGGTCATGTGGATATTGACTCTATTGGAAAATATAGATATTATGTCATATTTATTGATGGCGTCTCAAAATACAATTGGATCTATTTTATGCATAACAAATCTAATGTGTTCATTAAGTCTAAAGAATTGAAGGCTTTGGTTGAGAAACAATTAGATCATAAGATAAAAGTGTTGAGATTAGATAAAGGTGGTGAATATTATTCTAAGGAATTTGATGATTATTGTAAGCATGTAGGAATTGTGAGATAGAAAACTACTCCATATACACCTTAACAAAATGGAGTAGAAGAAAGGATGAACCAAACCTTAATGGAAAGAGCTATGAGTATGTTAAGTAGTGCTAAGCTAGATTGGTGCCTTTGGGCTGAGGCTATAAGTACTTCTTGTTATTTAATCAATAGATCTCCTATTTCATCTATTGAAGATAAAACCCCTTATGAAATGTGGTTAGGTAGGAAACGTAGTGTTGCACATTTAAGGATATTTAGTTGTGAGGCTTTTGTTCATGTTCCTAAAGAAAAAAAGTCTAAGTTGGATCCAAAAGCAAAAAAATGTATATTCATAGGTTATGGTGAAAATGTAAAAGGTTACAAGCTTTGGAATCCTCTAACCTGAAAAATTATTGTATCTAGAGATGTCATTTTTTAGGAAGTTTAGATCTTATATAGGAAAGAACAACCAAAGGAGAAGGATACTTCTCAAATAGTGCATTTTGAGATAAATACTAAGAAGCATGAGGATGGACATGTTGAAGAACAATTGGATGGATTGGATGAGGAGATTTCACAAAGTTATAAGATAGATGCTCATGATGAGCATATTGAGGAACAAGTATAAACTTCTTTGAGAATATCCACAAGACAATGGAATCTCGTTGATAGGTATAGCCTAGCTGATTTCCATTATATATTTTCTTTGATGAGTACTAATGATGAACTTTGATCTTATAAGGAAGCTTTGGTCACAACCTATGCATGAGGAAATGGTTTCCTTGGATACTTATGACACATGGAATCTTGAGAGTTTGCCTAAAGGAAGAAAGTTCATTGTTTGTAAATGGATCTTTAAAAAGAAAATTGGAGTAGATGGTAATCTCGAAAGGTACAAGGCTACATTAGTAGCCAAGGGCTACTCCTAGAGAGAGGGAGTTAACTTTAATGAAATCTTCTCTCCTGTTGCTAAATTAACTTCTACTAGGGTATCTGTAGGATCATGATGGGCCAAAAACTGATGATATGATGGGTATGTGTAGGGTATGTGGTTGATGACTTCTTTTTTTTCCCAAAATTGATGAAACGAAAAGGGTTTTTAAAGGAGATTCCCAGCTTTCCACCAATATTAATTACGATTTACTTTGAATTTAATAAATTATTATTATTCATTTTCTATTTGAATTACGACTAAAGTCCTAGGGTATGTGTAGGATCATGATGGGCCAAAAGTGGCAATATGATGGGTATTTGTAGGGTATGTGGCTGACGACTTTTTTTAACCCAAAATTGATGAAATGAAAAGGGTTTTAAAGGATATTCTCAGCTTTCCACCAATATAAATTATGCTTTACTTTGAATTTAATAAATAATTATTATTCATTTTCTATTTGAATTACTGACTAAAGTGTTGATTGATAGGTTGATTGAAAAATATTTATAGCTTTCAAATAGTGTCACATTCTTTGAATCCAAAACACGCATCACATTCTATGCTTCATACTATAGGATTAAAAAAAAAAAATGAATTTCATGAATTTTGACCAAGTTAAGGTGGTCAGACATACGAGTTTTTATATTTTTTAAAAGTTGTAATAAAAAATTCATAATTAATTATTTACTTGGAAAAAAATTACAAAAAAATATGCATCACATATGGACATGAGTCCTCTACTTATATATAAAATATTATAAAAAAATATTATCATTTTATTATAGTTAGGGTGGTCAGACAAAAACCTACTTATTTTTTCCCTAAAATTTAAGTACTATTGCATTGAAATTTCAAATTTTCACCAAAATAGATTTTATATTTTTAAAAACTAAACCCTAGTAGTTTACAAACTTCATTCAATTTACTACAAATTCTATTCTTACATATTTTGAAATAATGTAGATAACTTATTCAAATTTATATGTCAAGTTTCCTAACTCTGAGTTTTCTAAATTTTTTACCACTTAAGGGCCTGTTTTTTCCATGATGATCCTGCACATACCCCCTAATTGATAGGCTGATTGAAAAACATCTACAACTTTCAAATGGTATCACATTTTTTGAATCGAATATGTGTCACATTCTATACTTCTATACTATAGGATTTTAAAAATAAAATCAAATTTCACCAGAAGTTTTGACCAGGTTAAGGTGGTCAAACATATGAGTTTTTATATTTTTAAAATTTGTCATAAAAATTAATAATTAATTATTTACTTGGAAAAAAAATTACAAAAAATATCCATCACATCAGACATGAGTCCTCTACTTATCTAAATATTATAAAAATATTATCATTTATTGTGGTTAGGGTGGTCAAATGTGGAGACACCTATATTTTCCTTGGGAATTTAGAATTACTACTTCATTGAGGAAATTTCAAATTTTCATAAATAGATTTAAAAAAAAAAAACTAGTAGTTTAGAAACTACATTCATTTTTCTTCAAATTCTATTCTTACATATTTTTGAAATAATATGAATAAACTTATTCAAATTTTACGTCAAGTTTCCTAACTGATTTTTTTGAATTTTTGCCACTTAAGTGCCTATTTTTCCATGATGATCTTGCACATACCCACTAGATTCCTTTTATCTATTGTTACTACTTATGATTTTGTGATAGAGTAAATGGATGTGAAAATTGCTTTCTTACATGGGATCCTGATGAGGAGATTTATATGAGGAAAATTGATGGTTTTGTTGTAAAAGGAAAAGAAGAATTGGTTTAGTTAAAGAGATATTTATATGGATTGAAACAGTCACCTAGAATGTGGTACCAAAAGTTTGATGCTTTTGCATTGAAAATTGGTTATGTTAGGAGTGAGGAAGATCATTGTGTTTACATAAAATTTATGGATGATCAGCTTTCAATTATTACCTTGTATGTTGATGACATGTTGTTTATTGGTAACAACAAGGTAATGATTAAAGAATTGAAAAGCACAAATATCTAGCACATTTGAGATGAAAGATATAGGGGATGCAAAATATATCATTGGTATGGAGATCAGCAGAGATAGAGCTAACAAAAATCTTTTGTTAAGTCAAAGCAACTATGTTGATACCATTTTGAAATGGTTTAACATGCATGATAGTAAGCCAATTAATATTCCTTTACTAGTTGGCATAAAGTTAAGTTTAGACATGGGCCCTAAATCTGATTTTGATCATGAGGAAATGTCTGAAATTCCATATGCTAGTGCAGTTGGTAGTTTGATGTATGCAATGGTTTGTAAAAGACTAGATATAGCCCATGCAGTGGGAGTTCTAAGTAGGTTTATGTCTAACCCGGGTAAAGAACATTGGACTTATGTTAAGAGGGTGTTTACATATTTAAAAGGTACTTCTAATTACTATTTGGTTTATCATGGTGTTGATGATATTTATATTATGCACAAATCATTGGACATATAGGGTTTTGTTGATTCAGATTAGGCAGGAGACCTGGACAGTTGGAGTTTGACAAGTGGCTATGTGTTTACTTTGTTTGGAGCTGTGGTTAGTTGGATGAGTAAGAGCCAGCCCATGGTTGTCTTGTCCACCATAGAAGCAGAGTACATGGCTGCTACACATTCCTCTAAAGATGCAGTTTGGTTACAGAGACTTGGGAAAGGTATTGGTTTCAATTGCAAGCAAATTAGACTTGAATGTGATAGACAAAGTGCTATTTGTTTAGCCAAAAATACTATGTGTCACGATCGTACTAAGCATGTTGATGTTTAGTATTACTTTGTGTGAGAAATGGTTGAGAATGGGAAGGTATTGATTGAGAAAGTTGACACTTTGATCAATGTTGTAGATTATCTTATGAAACCAATTCCTATAGATAAGTTCTCTTGGTGTAGAAAGGCAATTGGCCTTGAGTCTTGTAATTGATTTATAATAATGATATCTTGTTTAGAATAATTGCAATGTATAATGTCAAATGGGAGAATGTTCGGAATAGGATACCATTTAATTGCAATCCTAAACATATTTCATGTATCTCCTAAGTCATTAGAAAGTGTTCCCCAACACTAGGATTAGAAAGAGATTAAATTCAAATGAAATGAACATGTGAATTGACATTTGTGATTATTCCTAAATGATAGGAACATGTGGGGACATCTAAGAAGAGCTCCTACAAGATAGGAGCACATGGGGTTCCCACATGGAAGGTGGAACCCACCTTGCTTTAGTTAACTATTTGGAGGATTGATAACACTTCAGTAATGCATGTTTTGATCCTTCAAGCTAGGGATTGATATGTACATGAGTTTAGTTCAATTCAGTTCAGCTCAATATTGATCAATTTAGTTTAGTTTAGTTTAGTTTGGTTCAATTTAGTTCAATTTAGTTAATATGGTTTAGTTATCTTTAGTTGCATGTAGGGTATGTGCAGGATCATGATGGGCCAAAAAGTGGCGATATGATGGGTATGAGTAGGGTATGTGGCTGATGACTTTTTTCTTACCCAAAACTGATGAAACAAAAAGGGTTTTTAAAAGAGATTCTTAGCTTTTCACCACTATAAATTATGCTATAGTATGAATTTCATAAATAATTATTATTCATTTTCTATTTGAATTACGACTAAAGTCCTAATTGATATGCTGATTGAAAAATATCTATAGCTTTCAAACAATATCGCATTTTTTTGAATTTGAAACATGTGTCACATTCTATGCTTCGCATACTATAGGATTAAAAAAAGAAAAATTGAATTTCATGAAGTTTTGACCAAGTTAAGGTGGTTCGACATACGAGTTTTTATATTTTTTAAAAGTTGTAATAAAAAAATCATAATTAATTATTTACTTGGGGAAAAATTACAAAAAAATATGCATCACATCCGGACATGAGTCCTCTACTTATATCTAAAATATTATAAAAAAATATTATCATTTTATTGTGGTTAGGGTGGTCAGACAAACACCTACTTATTTTTTCCCTGAAATTTAAGTACTACTGCATTGAAATTTCAAATTTTCACTAAATAGATTTTTTCTTTTTTTAAATAAACCTAGTATTTTAGAAACTACATTCAATTTGCTACAAATTCTATTCTTACATATTTTTGAAATAATATAGATAACTTATTCAAATTTTTACGCCAAGTTTCCTAACTCTATTTTTTCTGAATTTTTTGCCACTTAAGGGCTTGTTTTTTCCATGATGATCTTGCACATACCCTGTAGTTAGTTTTAGTTGACTTGAGTTGCATGACTAATGACTTCAATTGCATGATAGATAACAGGTGAATACTTTTAGTTAAGTGGGGATGATCAATCATGCATAATGTTTTCATGAATTGGTGGAGAGATATGTTTCAGTTAACTAAGATTGAATTGGGACCACCTTGGGCACCCAAGTTGGCATCTTTCAATTAACACCTTTTACATGAGAAGATATTTACAAGGCTTAGTCAAGTGGGCCAATTATTGGGTGCCAACTTTGAGGTGATGCTTGCAAGATATTTTCTTGATCAAAGTTCAATTAAGTGTTTAGTTTGGGGAGCCGAAATTGAGGAAGACTTTGGTTTGACTTTAGATTACATGGTGGAACTTTACTTGCCCAATCTAGGTGTAGTTTTTTGTGAGGAGCTTTATGCTCTTGTTTTGTACAACTCTTATTATGTTTAAATTCTCATTATTTTCTATTAATTGCAACAAGTGTATGCGAGTTCTATGAGAGTTTATTGTAGGTTGTGAAGAAGGATTGTTGAAGGTAAGGAATCATATCAATCAAGGATTGATATAGTATTATTTTAATCTTGTTCAAAGGCTAAATAATACAAGAACTATTGATTCTAGTGGAGTTTTTTTCTGAAAGGGTTTCTCCATGTATATGATGTGTCACTTCTATCTTCTTGTCTCATTCTTCTACAATCTTTTGTATTTCTATAATTGGTAAAATTGATCTAAACCGATTAATCATACACAAAGAATTGTGACATAGAACACTTAATTAGATCTATAGTCTCATAGTTTTACAAGTTTTAAGCTACAATATTACCTTCATTTTTCAGCAAAATCTACAACACTCAAAATACAAACATGATCATATTGAGATTCGGGCATCGTCTAATCATGCATCTAGATCAAACACTTTTTGAATTAATATTGTATTGTATATATAATTTGATGTTATTATTTACATGGATTTTGCACATTTCAAAAAAATTATTTAAATGTGCCTAAGTTCAAAAGATGAACATACCTATGCAGGATGATCCTCAAAATATAGTAAATCCATATATGACTCCATCCTAGATGCATGTGGGTCACTTGAAGTGGATGCCTGAGTATGCCCATTGCTTGAGCCCCCATGCTCTCTATTGCCCACTTCAGTCATCGTGTGTGTAGTCTTATGAGTGAGATGTCCCAAGAAAGAGAACTCAATGCACCTAATGTTGCAACATCGTCTGTTGCTAAAATGCAGTGAAGAAACCAGGAGGAGGAGCAATAATAGGAGCAATCAGAGCACGTCGTTGAGGATCGACATGTGCTCCTAATCTATGTTGGGTCATGCCACACCCAACTCCCTAAAATGACCTCATATCAAAGTAGGTGGGCTTTAAACCCAACTGAAACTCAGCCAATAAATTTCTCAAAAGTATAGGGGCACCTCACAATTGCCATGTGGTTAAGTATCAAACACCATCCACCATCTATCCCAATAATTTATATCTATTTGTGGGTTCCTACACTATTTAATTAAAATTCATTTTTTGGTGGGTGGAATTGGTTCATTTGTTTGGGGGCTAAAAAAATGTTGGAAAATGGATTGTTTGATAATTTTAAGGTCATGAATTTCTTTATAGGACAATCCATATGCATAGAATTGTCTCCTCTCATCTCTCCATTGATGGAACCTATCTAGGGCTACATCAATAGATCAAACAAAATTGACAATAGTTTGCATTGAAGATGAAAACCATGTGAGATGGGGAGGATATTAGGCTCATTTTTATATCAAATCTATACTTTCATAAATCACAATAAGGTTTTCTCTAATGCTCTCTCTTAATTGAGTCTGATCTACTATAGGGCATGGGGGGTTAGGAGCTAGAGAGTGTGGAGGTGTGGGGTTTTGTTGTGGTGGCAAATCTAGATGTATGGGATCTTTAGGTTGTGCATTAGGTATAAAATCCTCTATGTTAAATTCAAGCTCCATGTGAACAATGAAATGGCAATTGCATGTTAAACAATTAAAAAAATATATATCAACAAACTAATTAAATAGTGTATGCAATTTGAAAGTTATAAATCACATTGAACGTGTACAAATTTAAAATACATTTCATTTGAAGACACATTCAATTTATAACATTAAAAAATCCATAACATGAAAATCCATAGCATGTACATTAAATTATACAATTAAAGTCCTGTACATGTACCCTTGATTAAATTCGAGCACTTTATCTTAAATTTGATTTCAACACAATGGCCTAATTTAAAATCTTTAAATAATAATACCAAGGTCCTACTTCATTGATTTGACAAGTGGAAAAATTATCAATGTATTAAGTATAATTTAATGAGATACTTGATCATAATTTATTGTTGGAATTTCATGATTGTGTGATTTTGGGAAGTTGATATTTGGTTTAATTTCTAACTAAATTTATCGAGTTGTTTTTCTTAACTAACATATATTTCCTTACTAGTATGAGAAGATAATCATGGCTATTTCAATTTTTTTTTAGGTTTTGTTATTATATATTTGATAGACATATTTATAAGTCTCAAACGTTGTCACTTTTGAATGTTTTAAGTATTAGGTCTATGAAGAGGAATATATAAAATTATAAATTGTCCATTCCTTTTCATTGTCTATTATAGACCATGAACCTTGAAATTTTATTGCAATAAATATGATTTTGAGAATTAGAAGCAGCAAGCATATTCATATAAAATTTATTTTATGATAGAGAGTTTAATTTTATTAAGTCATGTATATTTAATTGGTTTTGTGTTGACTTCTAGTAACCATATGGTTTCATTTTCCTTGCAAGGTTAAAATTGAGTGGTGTGTGGTTGTTAATTTAAAATTATTGTATCATTTTATCTTAGAATAATGAATGGCATGCCTTAGTGATGCTTTTTAGATGATTCTATGTATGTCCTAACCTATGCATTGATTGTCAATGAATGATGCCTCCTAGGCATCATGTCACTCATCAAAGTGGGAATGAGGGGAAGGCTAAGAACCCACCTATGAATCCTATTGGAGGTCATCAAGTTATTGATCTCCTTCAAGATATAATAGTAAGAGTTTCTCATCAAGAGGAATCCCATTCAATGCATTCCCATCATTCTTGGGAGAATAGAGAGGAGAAGCCTCAAGGTGGAGAGAGAGAGGGCACTCTAGGAGCCCTCATAATTCTAAATTAGATGGAGAGGTAGGTTGAGATACAACCATAGAGAGGGATAGGTAGGTAGTGCATGTGGATGGCATGCTATGAGGGAAATTTCATGTATATTCAATTGGTTTTGTGTTGATTTCTAGTAACCATATGGTTTAATTTTCCTTGCAAGGTTAAAATTAAGTGGTAAATTGTACTTGCCAAGCCTATTTTGATGAAATTTGATACTTGGTTTTGAGTTCCTTAGAGGTATGTATAGGGACATAGATACAAATTTTAGGGACTTGTTGTGCACCTAAGCATGAATAGACCTATCTAGGGATTATCAGTGATTTCAGGGCTAGTAAAAAGACAACAAATCTAGACATTATTGATCTAATTTAGGTTTAGGTTTTAGGTTTTAGGGTTTTAGGTTTAGGTTTTAGGGTTTAGGTCTTAGGATTAAGCGTTTCAGTTTTTAGGTCTATGTTTTTTGGAACCTATGGTTTAGGGTTTTGATTTCTAAGTTGAATGTGTCCAATTTAGGTTAAATTCTAGTTAATTTAAGTATAGATTTTATGGGTTTCAATTTACAATTTAACATTTTTGGTTTTAAATACAATTTAAAAAATATAAAATATTAAAGTAAAAAAAAAACTAAATAACAATTACAAAACAAAAATGCAAGATATAAAGAAAAAAATGCAGATTTTAGCCAATCTGGAGGTTGTTGAGGTTGGTTGTGTCGATAGGAGGAGGTGGTAGTGAAAATTTGGTTGAACTAGGCTCTCAAAAATGCATACATGAACTAAGCTCTCCTTTAGGTGTGTAGACAAATTGTAGTGAGAAAATGAATAACACAATTGTTAATTTCAAAAAATAATTATCTTTAAGAAACACGTATGTGTTATAAAACACATATGCATTAATAACACGTACGCATTTTATAATGCGTACATGTTTTAAGGTGCGTACCCAAATCTAAATGCATACATGTTCGGATTTAGGATTAAGTACCTGATCCAAAGCACCTACACATTTTTAAAAAACATGTACGCATTTATTGTGATTTTTTTGTTTTGGTTGAAACTTTCCCTCTTCATGGACCCAACTTCCAACTTTTACTGTGAAAATTTCATTTAGAATGTGTGATAGGTGTTACGTCAACTTTACATGTCTACGTTTTTCTCCTCTTTGATACAAAGTACGGGTTGCTCTATTTCAAAGATTTGATGTTAAGATCAACATTTTGAAAAAAAATTATGCCCGGTAGTCAATGGAATGATGCTAGGACTCTGTGTTGCCCCCTTGAGAGGTTGGCCATAAAATTCAATTTTGAGGGTAGGCTTATGACACTCTTCCATTTCAGTTCAGTTGTGGAGAGGATAGAAAATTAAGTCTATAGGTCCCTCATTGCTTGTTCAAATGTTACTGGGAGCTCCTAATTTGAACGTAGGAAGGTTCCCTAAGTAAAAATGAGAGTTTCCTAGGTAAAAATTAGGATTTTGGAGGGTTAAAATAGGCAATTTGGGTTCTAATTTCCTCATTTGCACTTTGACCCCATAGAGAATTCTAACCTTTGGATTTATCATTTTGTCAATTGTTGAGGAGCAATGGCTAGGACTTAGGGATCCCCACATCGTTCGAACTTGGTTCAAGAGTTTGGACAACCCACAAGCATCTGTGGCCTAATATGTACCTTCTCGATTCTTGTTTCTCATATTTTTCATGTTCTCGTAATTTGTGCGCAAAGTCAAACTTGTCAAAAGCTATAGTCTTAGGATTTTAGCACATTTGTCAGTTTATAAAGCTCACTTTTGCAAAAAAAATTGTGTACTTGTTCCACTTTTGTTCTTTTGACTTTTCTTTTTGCCTTTGAACTCACTTTTGCAAAAAAAACATGCATTTGACTGCTATACTTCTTTTTCTACACACTTTCTTTAGTATTTCACTTTTGATAAAACTTTGTGCTTTTTATTTGGTGCACTTGATAAAATATTATGCTTTTTCCTTTTCTCCTCACTTTTTCTAATGTTTTCTCAACTTTTCTAATGTTTCCTCACTTTTTTCTGTTTGGAAACCTAAGTCTCGTTCTTAATCATTTACATTTTTTTTTGCATTCCTAGAGTGCACCCTTGACATCATGGTTTGAATGGTTGCAGGTGGTCCTTAAACCACTATAGTTGAGGGAGAGACGACCTCAAGATCTATTTGATCCGATTGTAATTTTTGATGTTCTGGAGCGATATTTTCTAGATACAGTCGGGCTACGTCACATTTGTTACATGCCTACCATCTGTTGCCACATTGCTATGATGACTACGCTCATGGAGCGGTGACATTTAGTGACTTCTTCATTCTATTTCCTATAGGGGAGGCCACCATTACCCTCGAGGATGTGTGGAGGATCTTCCACATTCCTATCCATGGTGAGTTCATGACATACCATGTTCGACGAGGTACATGTGCCATGCAGCATGTGCTTGGTGTTAGACACTTGGAGGTTCGATAGTCCGAGATTGATTTCTCTGAGCTCATTGGTAGTGTGGACCCTATTTCCTTTGCTCTTTGTGATTTAATTTTGGGACTAGTTGTTCTTGATAGGATAGGTTGTCTGTTTCCTATTGGACGAGGTATTTGTATTGAGGGTATGTTTGAGCATGGGACTAGATATGCATTGGGTTCATGTATTCTCGCCCACGTCTATAGAGATATGCATGAGGTTGCATATCGATGTGGGAAATCCATTTCTACAGGTGTTTCTCTTTTATATGTATCGGCTTGGGATCACATTTCAGTGACGCAACCTGATGGTATACAAGTGAACCATAGACTTTAGGGGTGTGAAATGCTATGACTCTTTTGTTCAATTAGGGTTTTTCACCTAAAGGAAAGAGATAGATCCCACACCAAAATCTAGGTGGTTCACTAAAATTAATGTATGTATGATGGAATTATTCCTAAATGCAATGATCTAGATGCAACAAACTAATAAAATTGATTGATTATTTATGCAAAACCTAAGAAATATGAAGTGTTAGAAAACATAGTGTTATATGTAGAAATGAACTAGAAACATGCCCAAATGAAATCAAAACTTAATGAAATTGAATAGAGTACACCAGGAGATGGAATGCTAATGTTGGAAGGTTCTGGAATTTCTCAAAAATCATTGTTGAAGACTAGTGGGACTCATTCTCCACTAATGGTGAATCAATCCTACTTTTGGTAAACTTTGTTGAAACAAGTTTTTAACTGTTGGGAATTGAAATCTAATGAAATCACCTTTTCCAGCCTAGCAGTGGGACTCCTTTGCAATTGATGGAAAATTAGTCCACCTACAAAAAATTGCAAATTCTGAAGTCCGCTCTATGGGTCCAAATCTGCACTTGTCTTCTTGTCAGGTTGATGAAACCAAATCTGTAGAAAATGGGTTGAATGTTGTCTCCAAGCTTGAATTAGGTCTTTGTTGATTTGAAAAACTTTGATGAATTATTGACCACTTTTCAACACCTATTTCTTTGAAAAATATGCCTACAAGACCTACAAAATCACATGCAAAGAGAGGGAAATGGTTAAGGGTTAGAGTATAGGGATTTTCCATGGTCAAATCCCAATTTGGTAATCAAACCCTTGATAAAGAAATGAAATGAAATCAGGAAGGAATGATGAATAAATAACATGCAAGTGTCCTAAACTCACCAAATCCCTATTGTTGACATCTAAAGATATGTCAATGGCTACTCTAAGATGCTTGATTCAATGATCCTATAATTCTTTAATGCTTGAATGAATGTATGAGATGATTAAGTGAATATGATGAATGGGGGTTAAAATGGATGGAAAAAATACCTTTTTATATACACTTATGCCCTAATTACCCAAAAATAAAACATCATAGGCTAACATAAGGTCTCAATGAATAAAAACCTGAAAGAAAATTGATTTTTTTTTAATTTTGTGCCAAGAGGGACTGATTCGCCACCCATGGTGAATGGGTCCCACTCATGGCATGTAAGTGGGTGTCAGGAATTAAGTTGTCTTTAATGTTATTTTTTGGGATTGTATTAAAAAAAAACTTAATTATGGCCTATAGTGCATAAAGGGGCCAAATAAAGCATAAGAAAGGTGTAATTAGTGATGACAAGCCTATAAAGTATGAAAGTTTGTTATAAGACTTTACAATGTTGGGAAATGTTGATCATCTCGGAGAAACCTCCAAGAACAATAGTGCCTTCTATAACTTGTAATTTTATTAAATTGCCTCAAAGACACGTACAACTGTGCCACAAAGCAAAATCAAACATAGTCAATTTCCCACATTAACCTTTCTAAGAGAAACTCACACAAATCCAGTTTCAGCAACAAGCATTAACAAATTCTAACCAAGAAACATGAAACATGAAAGATGAGACATAACACATAGATTTACATAGGGAAAACCCTTTCGGGAAAAAAACACCACACTCCAAAAGACTAGATCACCTATTATATTATTCATGCAATATAACAGTTACAAATACAACTCAAGCACTAATCATTTATAGAGATTACATCTTATTTCACCCTGGAGAAAAAATGGATAGCATAACCCCTTATACGATCTTCACACTATTACAATACCCTCTCTTAGTATACAGTGTAGATCCTCTCTATCATGGACCTCTAATCAACCTCTCAAGTGTTTACAATCCTCACTCTGTTACAACATTCTCTCATAGCATACATAGTAGATTCACATACATGGATATTTCACATTCGATCCATAGAGAGAGAGTGGATGAGTTAGCACCTTCGTAACAAAATTTCCTTCTGCTCCAGCCTTCGGCTCTCTCTCTGCTAGCTTGGCCTCATGGCCTCGGCCTTCCTTAGTTAGCACAACTTTTACCAGCTAGCCTCTCGGTCAGCCCAGCCTTTGGCCAACATAGGTCTTTGTGGTGAATGAGTCTCAATATGAAGTTTTTAAATGTTTTTTCAGAAATTTTAAGATGATTTAAATACTCTATAGTATGCAATTTTCATATGCAGAATGCAAATTTCTACTTTTATCAATTGGATGTAATGCAAAAATGAAATTTTGTAAAGTCCACTAATGCAAAATGAAAAGTCCTAGAATGCAATAACAAATCAATGTCTTAATTGAATGCTAATCCAAATGGAAATGAAGATGCAATATGTGAATGCAATTAGAAATTCAAAGTGTTCAAAAGTTGGGTTCACCAAAATGAAACATAGATTTTTGGGACCCTATGGACTCCTCTTGCACTTCTAGGTTTTTTCACCTAAAAGGAGAGAGATAGGGCCAAAAATGATAATGATTCATTCAAATTAGGATGTGTGTGATGTGATGTGATGTAAATGAAGTTAACTAAATTCAATTGACTAATCTGAATGGCTAAAAATGAATGCAAAACAAAGATTTATGACTTGTTTGAAAACACTGTGAAATGCAAATAACTATGTAAATGAAGAAATATGTAGAATAGAAAGAGATGGGATGAAACAAAGTGCACCTAGGAAAAATTTGATTATTGTGGAGTGTTCTAGATGTTGATGAAATTCACTAATTTTTTAGAGTGAGACTCATTCGCCCAAGGTGGCAAATCAGTCCACCTACTGGTGAAAAACTGTTGGGAGCTGGTTTTTGTCTATCGGGATCTAAAATATGATAAAACTCAAGTTTCTATTCCTAAGGTGGGACTCATTCACCACAGGTGGTGAATCATTCCTCCCCTAAATTCCTAAAAAACTAGGAGACAATTCTGCAACACCAAATCTAAGAATGTTTGCTTGTCAGGTTGCCAAAGTCAAATCTATAGAAAACAGACAAATAAGTCTCTCCAAGCTTGATTTTGACTCAAGTTGACTTAAAGTACCTAGTTGAATTAAAAATTGTAAACACTTAAAAATGACCTTGGCCTGCAAGCTCTATTTTTACAACTTTCGTCCTAGCATAATTATGAAATTTAATTATGTCTTTGGTCCACATTTGACTATTAATTAAATAATTCATAATTGTTTAATTAATTAATGTCCTTTTATTCTTCATGATTATTAAATAAATAAATTCTATTTATTTATTAAATACGTCATTAATTGTCTAAGTCTTCCCCTAATTAAATAAATTTCTAAATTTATTTAATTATTAGTCATATCTTCTAAATTAAACAATTATCTTTAATTTCCAAAATTAACATTTCTCTCATTTTAAATAAATGAAATTATTTAAAACGATATCACATTCTTAACTGACAATTCATTTTAGTAAATAATCTTAAAATCGATTATTTATTATCTCACAAAATCTAGATTTTGAGTTGATTTAATTCAAATTGGTAACTTTCTTCCAAAAATCAAGTAATTGAGCAAATTACTGATTTTTCAAATCTGATCTTCAATTCAACTCTTATCTTCTTTATTTTTTGAATCTCACGAATCAGGCAGTCTTTATCTTCTTGATTTTCAAAAATCTTTATTTTTCTAATTAATTATCTCATCCATTCTCCACCTCCGATTTGATTTTCTCAAATGACATCTCGACCACTAATTTAATTATTTTTCCCTAACCATTGTCACATTAGATATTGTCCTCTGATTTTAGGCTTTCGTCAAAAGTTGATCTCATCCGTCCCATCAAAATTGCATTTTTTATAAAATGCTATTTTTCTCACATTTTGAGATTAGACACATGAATTTCATTATTTTGATGCATTAATGCTTAGATTTATTTTGACATTTTAGAGTCATTTTGTCATGGGCATAGGCATAGTCTTTATTTAAATCCTTCAAAGCTTGTGTAAGACTTAGTCTTTATTTTCAAATTGCTCACATGTTCGAGTTGAGAGCAACCATCAACAAGTTAGAAGGTACTATCAAGGTGAATCATGGAAACTCCAACGAACAACAGGTATAATTGTTCTTATTTTTAGTTTTCATTGCTCTTGATAGGTTCTTTTGGTTTCTATTCTTTATTGATTTGATAATCTAACCTGAAATTAACCCTTAGATACATTTGTGAACATGACGTGATTGGACAAATTTTGAGCAATTTTTGGAGTTGGATTCTTTTTGTTGTAGGTTTTGCATCATTTTGGATAAAGCCCTAGTTTCCAAAGATTCGACCATAACTTTCAAATGGCTATGTATTTCCTCACAAACATTTTTCTGTGGCTTAGGGACAACATCAAAAGCTTTCATTCCAAAAATCATATTTTTTGGATCTAGTTTTAATTTTTATAATTTTTTTGCTATTTTTCATGAAAAATCAACTTTGAGAGAAAATTATCGAATTTGTCAGATATATTTACATTTCTAGAAAAATATCTAAATTTTAAGAGGGGTTTGTTCTTTATGTTTTAAATTTGGAAGCACAATTATTAGTCAAAAAATAGATCTTGTAAAATTTGGGTTTCAAAAATAGTTTCTTATATCTCACAAACAGTTATAGATTTGCTCCCAAAAAAATTTCTACAGATTTGGGATGATATCAGATGCCTTGAATCCAAATATCAGAATCTTTAGAGCTGTTTTGTATTTTTTATAATTTTTTTATGATTTTTCATAAAAAAATAATTTCAGGTGCAAAACAGCAAATGTTTTGGATTTATTTACATTTTTGGAAAGCTCTTGAAATTTTAGATAGAAAATATTGTCTATATTTTTAATTTTACTATCAAATTTTTTTCCAAAAATCAGATTTGTCTTGAGTAGCAAACCCTCTAATAGTAGTGATCAATTATCTTGTTAGGGTTTTGGCTTTGTTGTTGGTTTTGTGCATGTGCAGAAAATAAACACTTGAAAGGACACATTGGATCAAGTGGAAAAAAATGATGCATCTGACTGGTAAAGTTTTTAGGTTTAGATTTTCAATTTACAACCTTCTTTCATGATTTTATTTTCGCTAATCTTTTGTTTTCTATGTGTGTCTTTAGGAGTTAATGAAGTTTTTGCAGATCGATAGTCGAAGATCATTATCAAACTACTAATGAATCTTTTTGCAGAACACATGTCGAAGACCGTAGTTAAATTTTTGAAACAGATTGTCTAGTAGTGTAACAAATCTTTCACTTGGATTAAAATTAACAAGTGTCTACTGTGTTTGGTGCAAAAACACATTTGTGTTATTACCCTCATGATTTGGTATATCGAAGTATCCTCTCCCCTTGTGCATCTGTGCAATCCTAGGTGTAAGAGAAATAGTTACTGACTCTAGAACTTGGGCCTGTTCTGGTGGGAAAAAGTACTCATCCCAGGACGACTCAGACCGGTAGCACCCTAAACCCGAGGGACTTCTAGCTGGTATATAAAAGTGGATTCTTAGGGAAAGCCCAAGAATCATGCATATGGTTCCGACGAGATGGATCTGAAAGGGGACTCTCGCCGCATGGACCATGCCCTACGAATGGAATGCCCTTACTAAACACCTATTATTTTAGAGGCCAACCATTTTTCAGTCGTTGCTTGATATAGTGTAGGGTATAGTATCATTTCTAAAGACACTCACTATTGATCCCCTTGAGTAGAGATAGCAATTCTTGGGAAGTGACTACCCAAGAATCCAAAGTTGGTGTGCCCGAATGACATTAATGAGCCGTGGAGGGGAGCCAGTTCCATCAAACTTCTAAGCTATCCGCTCTCAAGAAGGAAAGGTGTTTAGCACCAATCTGGGGTATATCGGTGGGCTATATCAAGTATACAAAACCTTGGCCTCTTGGCCTATTAGGATCATGCTTGTCTCATGTGCGTTTGCTTACATCAAAACATTGTGTTTGTCAAGTGTTTTCTAGATTTTCAAACAATATACACAACATTCACAAATCTAGACACAAATAATCGACCTTAGAAAACTTAGACTTTTCAACAAAACATTAAAAAAAAAATCTCAGTCTATTGTCAAACATTTCTTTCTAAGAGGTCTCTGTCAGAAATCAGCTTTGAAATTGCTCAAAACGTCCATCATTTGCATTCACTAGCTTGCATATTAACCATAGGTTTAATTTTCAAAATCTTAGTCACATTCCCTAGGTGTCATAATCATCATTTCCAACATAAAATTTTCTTTAGGTCTCATCTTGACAGACTTTGGATTAGGCTAACTCAGTGCCATGCTTTGCAAAACCATTGTTTCAAAACTAGGTTATCCTAGGACTTGGTCATTATTCCTATTTTTGGTCATTGTCCTTTTTGTGAGAACCTCCAACTCAACAGTCTAGTTAGGAAAGCTCACTAGTCATTTCTACCTTTTCACTTAGTCCCCATATCAAGTCCTTAGGTAACCAAAATTGAGACATAAGTTAATCTTAGAGTGGTTAGGAAAACCTTTCTCTAAATATTGTCCATTTTAGTCCTCATTTTGAACCTTAGAATTTGCATTGTTCATATTAATCCTCATTTTGAACCTATACTTTGCATTAATCATCTTATTCCTTCGTCAACATTATCATCTTAGTCCTCATTTGACACTTTGGCTTTATCACCTTGCATTAGTCATTTCCCTTAGAAAAACATCATTATCACTTTGCATTTAACAACATCATGACTTCCACCACCTTTTCTTCCCTTCAACAAAATATTGATAGGCTTGCTAGTAAAGTTGAATACCAATTACTTTGTAGAGGTCAATACCAACAAGCCTTGGAATTTAAGAGACAATTCCTCCAAACCAAAAATCAATATCGTTCGTACCAACAATCCATGAGTCCTAGTCCTCTGTTTGTCTACCCTCACTACCAAAAGTCACTTAACACCATCCATGGCATTAGTCCACAACAAACATCCATTAATCACCCTTATCCTAACTTTGACAAGGGAAACCAACTGTCCACTAGTCCATTTCAAGTCTCCACATCATATGCTAGTCCTTCACCTATCAATCCCATCCAATTCTACATGCCTTATCAACCATCTACCAACTCATGTCACATCCCCACATCATACCATATCGATCCGGTCCAAGTCTCCACGTCACATTTTAGTCAACCTTACACCAATCTAGTCCAAGTCTCCATGTCATATCCTATGTCATCACCAACTAGTCCAATCCAAGTATCCATGCCCTATCCTAGTCCTTCACATACTAGTCCAGTCCAAGTCCCCATGTCATATCCTTTTCCTTCACATACTAGTCCAGTCCAAGTCTCCATGTCCTATCCTAGTCCTTCACACACTAGTCCAATCCAAGTCCCCATGTCCTATCCTACTCCTTCACATACTAGTCCAGTCCAAGTCCCCATGTCATATCCTAGTCCTTCACATACTAGTCTAGTCCAAGTCTCCATGTCCTATCCCAATCCTTCACACAATAGTCTAGTCCAAGTCTCCATGTCATATCCTAGTCCTTCACATACTAGTCCAGTCCAAGTCTACACATCCTATCCTAGTCCTTCATTCATTAATACTTTTCAAGTCACCCCCTCACAAGCCACATCTAGTCATGGAAATTTTGTCATTACTCAAAGGAACCTCCCATTGTCTAAACTTGAGGATACATGTCAAAACAAAAGCCCAAAGCATGACCTTATAATGTCACCCTCATGTCAAGAACAAGGTAGCCCATCCCATGACCTTATCTTAAAGTCCATTCAAGAAGTCCTTCAAGACAATCATGACATCCAAAAAAAACCTATCCTTAACAATAATTCTATTTCTGATTATATCATCCATGACAACCCCATCTTTGACCAAGACCCTACCATTGACCAAGAAGTCCAAATCCATAACAACCCCATCTTTGATCAAGACCCTACCATTGACCAAAAAATCCAAAACGATCCACTCCTTGACCTTTATGCCATTCATGATCAAACACTTGCCAATCCTATACAGGCCTCGACTATTAACACTTTCCAAAATGAGACACTTGCCTCCATGACACACATAGACGATATTCCTCAAGAACAAGAGTCTTCCATTATGGACATATTTGAAAATAATCAAACTATAGCTGAATTTACTGGACTCTATGACACTGACCATAATGATGGCTTCGACATCGACTTAGAAGCGCCAATAGAATTATCTAAACCTGACATGTCACAAGATCAGGCCAAAGATATCAATTAGAAATATGTCCAACATGACAATGAAGCTAAGACACTTTATCAACTAGGGTCATCTATCTTTGTCAGAATAGGATTCCTCGCAGACGAAAATATTCCAAGTAACAGTGTCCACATACATCATGATGGGTTAGCATCTTTCTTTCAAAACAACAAATACCCCATCGCAAATAGAATCTGTCAAAGCATGCATTATCAAGGCAAAGGACTAGGCATACATGAGCAAGGCATTCAAGAACCAATACAACTTTAGGAAAATTACAGACCTCAAGGTCTTGGCTATTCTTCAGTTAGAAAATCAAATGATGTCAGTGGAACCTCCTCGATACTGGGGGCAACCTTGTTAGATACAAACGTCAAAATAGAGTCCATGAGAAATCCTTGTCATAAGTTTGTTGCCGTCACCCCTTACACCCACACCATAAACCATCATTCTCAATATCTTAAACCTTCCCTTTGGAACCAACAAAGACAAAAGTCATACAAATCAAAAGATCAAAATCAAATGTCAAAGGCCATTGAATCAAACAAAAAGACAAGTGGACAAATGAAATTAAAATGGATCCCAAAGAAAAGTGGATCAAGCAAAGCAAACATGTCTAAAGAAAAAGTCAATCATAATGTGGAGTCACAATACAAGAGGACTCCCACATATAACACATGTCCACCTCCTTCAAAATGGTCATCAAGCAAGGCATCTAAAGGTGTTGGTTCTAAATGCCATCCCTCCAAAATCCGTCATCCACCATATCAAGTTTGGAAAATAAAAAGTGATTCATCTAAACGTCCAAACAACTTTTCCATGTCTACCATCATCTTTCAGAACCCTACATCTCACCTAAAGTCCAAAAATCCCACATCACAAATCCGACACATAATGAAAGCAACTCTTTACCACAAGGACTCTCATGGCACTTTATCGCGATGTACGTATTCTGATAAGGCCAACTCTAGTATTAGAAATGATCACGATGACATCAATCAATTGTATGCAAGCGCTAGGATTGTGACAAGACAACTCCTTCAACAAGGTCATTATTGGCATATCATGGCACCAGTCTCTACATCAGCACCATCAGCAGCTTCAAAAAAATCAGTGGTGAGTTAAGGCATCAAGGTCATCCTAAAATATAAAAAATACAAAAAATTGAAAAATATAAAAAAATTGTCACCCTGATGAAAACTTGGAAAACATGCATCTTGGTGACACCAAAAAAAAATTCAAAGTCATGAAAATAGTAAAGAGAAAAATTTCATCCAACAGTGAAAACCTGGCAAACAAGCACCCTGGATAAGAACCATGATGAAAACCTGGAAAACAGGCATCATGTGTAAAATAAATCATCTATGTGGACTCTTACAATTGGGGGCAAGCCGTCTCATATCCTAGGCCTTCCTCTTGACATTGGAATCCGACCATTTAATCCATATCATTCCCACCTATCTTGGTCTTGACATAAAATAGGCACACATAAATCATGCTTTGGGAAAACTTGACATGTCTATCCTTTGGTCGTATATTATTCATGAAACATCATGTCATTGCTAACATAACCTCATTATCCTTATATGACATAGTCCTTGACAATCATATGACAATTCCCTTAGTCTCATGTCCCTCGTCCTTTACCAAGCCTATCTTTTGTCCTTTCATTTTTGTCACCTATCTTGGCTTTCCCTTGTCAAATGGTCTAAGGATACTCCATCATCCCTTTTAGTCCTAACCAAGTCATTCCAAATGCAACAAGTCTAATCTATACAAGCACATTATCCAAAACATTACTTGACCTTGTTCTTGGCCTGGCTGTAGACCTCAATACTTTCATCACATTATCATCATCCTCAAGTTGTTTCGGGATGCGTCCTTCCCACGTCAAACAACATTGTCATCACCTGCCAATTGGTATTCAACTTGACTAGGGGAACACTCATGTTTTTCTTTGGATTCTCATGCATAGGCATCATTCACATGCATTTGTCTTGATCCTCATAAACTATCAAAAGTCCAAAAAAAATTTAAATTGTCAAAAGTCCAAAAAAATTATAAGTTGTCAAAAGTCCAAAAAAATCATAAACAAACAAAAGAAAAAAAAATCATAAAAGGTCTTGAAAAAGACAAAAACATCACAAAAAGTCCTTAAAAAGGATAAAAACATCACAAAAAGTCCTAAAAAAAAAAGACAAAAACGTCACAAAATGTCCTGAAGAAAGACCAAAAACATTATAAAATGTTCTAAAAAAATACCTAAAAATTGAAAAACATCCTGAAGGAACCACAACGAACCGTCAAACTATCTCAAAATCACAAAAACTGGAGTAATTTCTTGTCAAGTCCGTCAAATCAATCAGTCTTTGTCATTTTGTTTGAACTACGTTGTCTCTGTGCATTTGCTACGTAGGCAAGACTCATATTTGAGTCCCCAAGACTTAGGTCAGTCCTCTTAGGTTTGTCAAAATAAAATAATGTTTTAGTCTTTGGTCATCAAGACAAAATCATTGGTTGTGTCAAACTACGAGGTCTCTAAGTGCATGACGTAGGCAAGGCCATCTGTTGATGAGCCCACAAGGCCGCACTAAGTCAGTCCATTAGGATTCAGGGCATTACACTGGAACACATGTCAAAAGTCTTCAAGTCAAGAAAAATCATTTTCCAAATGAAACAACTCATTATCTAACAAAGTATGGCAATTATTCATTCAAAAATAACAAACACATCAGCATGTCAACGAAAATCGACATATGGTCAACACAAGTCAAATGATCATAACCTATCAAACTGTCAACTCTTGATTAGCTTTTAGATGTGTCCTTCTGAAAGATAACCTCTGTCATTCATGCCTTAGGATGTTTCCTTCCTAGGCATCGTCACTGTCATTCAACATTTTGAGGGATCCTCTTGACATCTAAGGATCACTTCTCTTAACATCAGTATTCTTCAAATGTGTCCTTCTGAAGAACACACTTTGTCATTTATGCCTTAGGATATGTCCTTCCTAGGCATCATCATCATTTCGAGGGATCCCTTTTGATATTTAGGGATCAATCCTCTTGACATAAACATTATTTAGGATGTGTCCTTCCTGAATTTGGCAATCTTCAGCATTCGCCATCTTGGCATCGTCAAAACCTTGACACCCTAGCATCTCGACATCATCAAACCTGACATCTTAACATCAAAACACTGGGTATCCAGACACATTGGGCAAACACTTGGCACTTGTATTTTGGTTTTTTATCATGTTACTAGTTTTTCAGCGAGATCCCAACAACAAGATTTAGAAAAGCAGCGACGTATCATGATTGTCTTATCTTTTCTTTTGGATTTCATCATGTTACTAGTATTTCAACGAGATCCTGGCAACAGGATTTAGAAAAGAAACGACGTATTATGATTGTCTTATCTTGTCTTTTGGCTTTCATCATGTGTTACTAGTTTTTCAGCGAGATCCTAACAACAGGATTTAGAAAAGAAGCGACGTATCATGATTGTCTTATCTTGTCTTTTGGCTTTCATCATGTTACTAGTTTTTTAGCAAGATCCTGACAACATGATTTAGAAAAGCACCGATGTATCATGATTTTCTTATCTTTTCTTTGTATTTTTTTAATCATGTTACTAGTTTTTCAGCGAGATCCCAACAACAGGATTTAGAGAAGCAGCAACGTATCATGACGTTTGTCTTGTCTCTTAACATGCATGTTACTAGTTTCTCAGCGATGTCCTGATTTCGGGATTTAGAAAAACAACAATGTATCATGGTAATGGCTTTATTGTTGTATTTTGACAATCATGTTGCTAGTTTTTCAAGGATGTCCTTGAAATAAGATTTAGAGAAGCAACGATGTTTCATGATTTGTCCTTTTTTTCCTTTTTGTTGGCAGTTGGTTATGACAAAAATACTGGGGAAACAACACTCTTAGTATGAGTCATGATCATCCTTGTCTGTGACTGGTTGTCTTATGTGATGGTATGCCCTAGAACACCTTGATTTATGTCATATCACGGTGTTTGTTGGCCATCACAACAATCTGCCTAGTGATGATTAAGAGCAATAAATATAAAAAGTCCTATAGTAATGTTTTGAAGGATTTGGTCTAGGAACTAACATGCATCTTCTCTCACCCATCTCATATAGGCATTGCATCGATATCAACATCCATATCTTTTGCACTAACATTTATTTGTCTCTTCATATTCTAGTCTTCTCATCAATTTCGAGAGCACACCTGTGTTCTTAGAACCCGTCTTTCCTCTCGAGGGGGCATACCGCTACCTCCCTCATCATTCTTTCTCATCGTATTTTGCACTGGGACATTTTTTGACTTATTTTCTTTGTCACAATGTGACATGCTACATTATGACAAAGAGGGGCAAAATGTAGACACTTAAAAATGACCTAGGTCTACAAGCTCTATTTCTACCACTTTCGTACTAGCATAAAATTATGACATTTAATTATGCCTCTAGTCCACATTCGACTATTAATTAAATAATTCATAATTGTTTAATTAATTCATGTCTTTTTATTCTTCATGATTATTAAATAAATAAATTCTATTTATTTATTAAATACGTCGTTAATTGTCTAAGTCTTCCCCTAAGTAAATAAATTTCTAAATTTATTTAATTACCTTTCTTCATTTATTTCTTCCTGATTATTAAAATAAATAAATTTTATTTATTTATTTAATATGTCACTAATCCTCATAATTAAATGAATTCTTTAATTTATTTAATTATTAGTCATATCTTCTAAATTAAATAATTATCTTTAATTATTTAATTGCCAAAATTAACATTTCCCTCATTTTAAATAATTGAAATTATTTAAAATGATATCACATTCTTAACTGACAGTTCATTTTAGTAAATAATCTTAAAATCAATTATTTATTATCTAATAAAATCCATATTTTTAGTTGATTTAATTCAAATTGGTAACTTTCTTCCAAAAATCAAGTAATTAAGCAAATTATTGATTTTTCAAATCTGATCTTCAGTTCAACTCTTATCTTCTTGATTTTTCAAATCTCACGAATCAAACAGTCTTTATCTTCTTGATTTTCAAAAATCTTTATTTTTCTAATTAATTATCTCATCCATTCCCGACCTCCGATTTGATTTTCTCAAATGACATCTCAACCACTCATTTAACGATTTTTCCCTAACCATTGTCACATTAAATCTTGTCCTCTAGTTTTAGGCTTTCGTCAAAAGTCAATCTCGTCCGTCCCATCAAAATTGTATTTTTTATAAAATTCTATTTTGCTCACATTTTGAGATTAGAAACATGAATTTTGTTATTTTGACATTTTAGAGTCATTTTGTCATAGGCATAGGCATAGTCTTTATTTAAATCCTTCAAAGCTTGTGTAGGACTTAGTCTTTATTTTCAAATTTCTCACATGTTCGATTTGAGGGAAACCATCAACAAGTTAGAAGGTACTATCAAGATGAATCATGGAAACTCCTATGAACAACAGGTATAATTGTTCTTATTTTTAGTTTGCATTGTTCTTGATAGGTTCTTTGGGTTTCTATTCTTTATTGATTTGATAATCTAACCTGAAATTAACCCTTAGATACAAAAAACACTCTTCAACACCTAATTACCTTTCAAATCTACAAATAAATGGCTGCAAACAAATAAGCAAAAGGGGAAAAATGATTAGGGGTTAGTGAATAGGGGTTTTCCTTGGTCAAACCCCACTTTTGGTAATCAAACCTTTGAAAAGATAATGAAATGAAAGAGAAAGATAAACTAATAACATGCAAGTTCTATCAACTCACCTAACTCTTTGATAATGCAAATCTGAAGTAATGTCAATGGCAGCTTCGAAGTGCTTGAAAAGTGCTTAAATTATTGATGTAAAATGCTTGAATACTTGAATATGATATGTGAATGTTGGAAGATTGTAGGAGGATGTAAAATGAGGTGAATATCACTTATTTATACAATTCTTGTCCTTAGTATCCATTCATACCTCATCACAGGCCAACATTAAGTGATTTTTAATAAAATCCTGAAAGGAAATTTGAAATATTTTCAATTTGGGGCCAAGTGGGAATCATTCACCACCAATGGCGAATGGGTCCCTCCTAGGACCTAAAACCATGTGTTGGGAAAAATGTTGTGTTTAATGTTATTTTTCAGGATAATATGCAAAAATCCACTTAATTAAGTCATATGAGGGCATAAAGAGACAAAATAAGGCATGGCAAGGATGTAAATAGTGAAGATGTTCCTAGAAAAGCATGAAAGCTTGATACAAGACTTTACAACACTTCATAATAGGACTTGATAATGAGTTGAAAGGTAGTTTTTAGGTAAATTGCATTAAATAGAGTCTAGAAGAATGTAGAAATGTCTTACAACACTTCACAACACCTTCACAAGACGTCGTTCTTTGAGTTTTAATACCTAAATAAACATGTTCAAGCCATCAATACAACATAAAAGCAAAGCAACATAGTTCCAACACCACTAAAAGGCCATGAAAATGACAATAGACCATTTTTCTATAGCCCACTCATGAACCCTAGGATATGAAGATCCTAAACCCTTAACCCTAAGACCTAAATCCTAGGAGATGAACCCTAAACCCTTAACCCATATAGATTTATTATTCTAATAATCTCATGAACCCTAGGATATGAAGATCCTAAACCATTAACCCTAAATTTAAATCCTAGGAGATGAACCATAAACCCTTAACCCTTATAGATTTGTTATTCTAAGCATCTCATGAACCCTAGGATATAAAGATCCTAAACCCTTAACCCTAGGATCTAAAGCCTAGGAGATGAACCATAAACCCTTAACCGATATAGATTTATTATTCTAAGCATCTCATGAACCCTAGGATATGAAGATCCTAAACCCTTAACCCTAAGACCTAAATCCTAGGAGATGAATTAAGGGGATGCAAGATGATGGATTAAGGGTAGATAAGAGGATATGGCTTAAGGGGTCCTAAGAGGATGGCTTAAGGGGGGTTGAGAGAGTGACTTAAGGGGATGCAAGAGGGTGGATTAAGGGTAGATATACTAGGATATGGATTAAGGGGTCCTAAGAGGATGACTTAAGGGGAGTTAATAGAGAGACTTAAGGGGATGCAAGAGGATGCATTAAGGGTAGATATACAAGGATATGGCTTAAGGGGTCCTAAGAGGATGGATTAAGGGGAATTAATAGAGAGACTTAAGGGGATGCAAGTTGATGTATTAAGGGTAGATATACAAGGATATGACTTATGGGGTCCTAAGAGGATGGCTTAAGGGTTGTTGAGAGGGTGACTTAAGGTGATGCAAGTGGATGCATTAAGGGTAGATATATGAGGATATGGATTAAGGGGTCCTAAGAGAGTGGCTTAAGGGGGATTAATAGAGAGACTTAAGTGGATGCAAGTGGATGGATTAAGGGTAGATATACAAGGGTATGGATTAAGGGGGCCTAAGAGGATGGATTAAGGGGTCCTAAAAGAATGGATTAAGGGGATATGAAATCAATTAAAAACTTTTTACAAAATGACAATGAATTATTTAGTTTTATATTTATACTATCAATTAAATGTATCTAGAACTATATATAGTTACCTATCTCTAGATTCAAATTCCATTGTAATATATGCATGTGCTCTCTTTTTTGTAATGCATCTAGTTTAGGGAGACCTGAAACAAAAAATGATATAAAACTTTAATTAGAAAATGACTAAAGAAAAATATATATATAGACATAAATATGTGATAATTTTTAACTACATATCGACTATCAATTAAATATATATACAACTATATACTTACCAATATGTATTTACTCTGTTGTACCATCTGTATCCTCTTTTTTGTAATGTATCTATGATTGTCTCATGATCATCCATTAAAAATGTCCATAACACTTTATTAGCAGTCCTCCCTTGATATCTAACTAGTTTTATATTGGTTGAAAAAATCAAATGGGAATAATGTATAATATTCTTGTGTATTTCATAATATTCAAATGCAAGTAAGCCATTCTTTCTTATCAAATAGTTCCAAATCCAAGTTCCCACAACAACCACCAAACCAGTTGGATACCCAAGGTTGGCATCATCCACTCTAGGATGTACCAACTTATGTTTTCTCTCAACACATCTAGCCAACCAACACTCCATCTCCTCTTCATTCTCCTTAGGTGCAACAGCAAAATACACATGTCCTACAAATATAAATAAAAAATTCAATAAAGGGTGACGTATATTTAATTCTGATATAAACATGCATACATATAAAATTGAATTAAATTTTATGTACCTTCTTGTACAAGATTCGAAACATGATCATAATCATCTAATGCGAGCACTTGATTATCTTCAATTGTCGTTCCATGTTGAACATGTATCGATGTAGGTGTTAAGGCTCTTTGTTGCCATTGTTCGACCCATTCCATATTTTCACACACCTCCCAATCACCTACAATAAAAAATTGACAAAAGCATGCAATCTCCCTTGTCCATATTGTCCATGTGTTTGCATTTGAACTCTTAAATGAATGCCATTTTGTAGATCCATTAATTGTTTCATAATCTTGTCGAGAAAAATATCATTTGCTTCAACTAACCAAAAAAAGCGTATAATTATTGAGCTCTCACTTGTTCTTGTAGATAATTTGGTATTGCACCAATGTACAATTGCACATGGGTAAACCCACAAAACTAGTTTACAATTTGAATGAGGATGGAAAACTTGTTAAAAATGACCCCATGCCAAAAAATTTCATTATGGAGGTTCGAATGGACTTGTTGGTTCGAACAAACCAAAAAAGGATTTGCTCGAACCAAAAAAGGGTTCACTCAAACCAAGGTTCAAGTGAACCCATTTAATGCATGCACGAACAAAAAAAAATGAAAACCCCTTTTGGGAAGGGGTTCACTCTAACCTTGATTTGAGCGAACTCCTTTTCCCTCATTCTCCCCCTTAGGCACTTTGAAAGTCTAGATTTTTACGCTATGAAGCTCGGGTCAAGGATGAAAATGGAGGAGACTTCACAAACCCAACTAGTATCAGGTAGTCCTCAAAATGAGCTATCCAATGACTATAATTTTAATATGTTTTGGTTTTATTATGTATTTTTTTTAGTTTTATTAAACATAGGTTTTTCAGAAAATCAAGATCTTTGTTTTGCACATGTGGAAAAATACTAGATTATAAAAACAAATGAAAGATATGAGTGCACAAATATTGAAGTCCTTGATCCAACAAAAGAAAAAATTGAATTTTGATACATACAAAAAAAGTTACGCGTTATATGGTCGCACTATGTCTGAATTGTAATTAGTTTGACTTCGAAACTTGATTAAAGAAAATATATTCAATAAAAAACTATCTAACCAAGTGGAAGCGCTAGATATCGGAGTTAAAAATCTAAATTTGAAAGAATTAGAATTTTATCCTTCATAGAAAAAAAATTATGCATTATACGATGAGCGTCACTTTTTAAAAATGTTGTTTTCTAAAAAAAAAAAAGTTTTCGAGGGAGATGGAAAAATAAGTGCACTATAATTCCAAAAATTTTGAAAATTTTATATTTAGAATCTACAAACAAAATTTCACGAAACTCTAGTTTGCATCATCTTCAAATTCCTCACTGTTCAGCCGCTATAGGTGTTGAAAGTGAAGATTTAGTTAAAAAAATTATTTCAGTGTCCAATTTGGCCAAAAATTGTAAACCACTATTGTGGGATCACTCGTGTGCATCTCTCAATTTCACAGAATCCTCAAATTTAAGTTTCTCTCTAGCAAGAGATCTTTTCACACATGCACCTACTCCATCATGTTCTCCTTTACCATGTCCAACTTCAAAAAAACTCCACATGCGTTGGATATTAATTTCCTTATGAATAGTTCTACATAACCAATAAAACATTCTAGGATTCTTAAATTGACCCCTGTAATTATCCAACCATATGAGATGTTCTCTTATTTGAATTCCTCTCTCTTTTAAATTTTTATAACATATATCAAAACAATATGCAACAAACTCAGATGAATGTAATCGATTATCACTTACATAAAAATGGTACTCTATCAAAAAAATTATATTATCTTCTCTACTATCATTTGCATGTCTATAAACAATATGAAAAAATATAGCTACTTGCATTGAATTATAATACTGTGATTGAATTTCTTCTTGTGGAGCAAGAGTATAATTTTCAGCAAAATCAACAACTGACAATATAGTTCCAATTGGGAATGTGTTTTTGCATAAACACAATTGATTATCAATCCTATGAGCATATTGAGAGTGTTTAACATATTTAGGTACAGTCTTATCTTTAAATTATTTAATAAATGCATGCACACTAAATTTTTCCAAAATTAGCTCACAACGTTTTCCAATTTTCCATCTTTTAAAGAATACTCAACATTTTTAAATTTTTTACATCCACTAATTGTTGTCCAAATTCATCTAAACTACTTTCATGCATACATTCTCCTAACAATGAAATTTTTTCACATATATCGCATTCTCTAGAAATGCATGCTTTTAAATAAAATAAGTTTCCATTAGAGGGTTCACAAAACAAACCTGCTATAAAATATTTGATTGTTTCAGGTGGCATATTGAGAGCACAAATGTCCTACATAATTTGGTTAGCATGCAAAGTACATAAAAAAATATCATAATAATAATGAAATTTTACACGAGTATTACAACAAGAGATTTATTGTTTATTAATTCTAACATAACAAGGTTTACACTTTTCAAATGATCTTTGACTTATGCTAATATTAAATAGTAAGATTAAATCATCTAATTTTTTTTTATATAATTCAATTTGAATCATATCTAAGAGATGCTTTGGATGAGGTTCACGAATTTTGGAATCCACCCTTAATTTGAAGACATCTCTAATGTTAGGTGATACTCTTGTATTATCATGCCAATATTTTTTGATTAAAATTTTTATTTCATTTGTTAATTTCATGTCTAATCTTGGGAGTCTACCACTAAAACTCCAACATTGATTAATTGCATCCCTTTTAATACTTTCTCTTCTTTTAGCAGCTCTTATCAAATTTTTAGGATTTACTTTTATACATTTACTAATCTTACTTAACATTCTTTTATTTTAAGTTGCTTTATTAACTAAAGCAGTTGTTATTGCACGACGAGTTGCATTCTTATCTTTAGATCGACTTTTCTTACCTATAAAATCAATAGCATTAGCAACACTAGATATGACTTGTTCTATTGAATCATCTTTCTTTTTTGGTTTTACAAAAATTCCTAATTTTTTCATCACTTTTCTCATTTTCAACATTCTCATCAATTGCACCATGAGTTGACATTGAAATCCTAATTTCTTTCTATAAAACACATCTTTTTCAATTGTAAAAAAATATATTTCCATATTCATCCATACAAGGGGTTTCATTTTCATTCACACAAGGGGTTTCATTTTCATTTTTAAACATAAAATGAATTTCATGCTCATTTGCATTCTTATCTTAGATATTTCATCATTTTATTTTTTTGCATTATTTCAACCCTAGAATTATTGATATCATCAATGGTGTATCCAACTTCCTCTAAATAACTAAGATCAATATTATCAATAGTTGGTTTTGAAGACATACCTAGATAAATTATTTAAATAGGTGCATTTTCCATATCATTGGGAGGTGGATTTGAAGACATACCTGAAGTTGTTTGCATAGGTGTTATTTCCATATCATTCAAAGTTGAAGTTGAACCTTGGCATAGTTGGGTTTGTCTCCATAATTGCATTTTCTTCCATATTCACCATCTCCACTTTTGTATCATCTACACTCATCTCATCTTTCATGGTTTTCTCTTGAGCATTCATGGAACTAGATGCTTCCAAATTTTTCATTTGACGAATTATTTCTCTTATATCCCTTTGTCTTTGTGCCTGCATTTCTCTATTTGCTTGAATTTCTTCAAGGGTCATTAACTTTCTACATTTTTTTCTTCCTTTGCTTTGATCTCTTGGTTACCAAACCCTCTTTGATAACAAAACAAATGATTCTTAACCTATTTTCAAATTTCCTTCTCCTTCAAATATTCAAATAAAACTATGTAGTATGAAGATTCTTTCTTCTATAAACTTTGAAGTATAAAAACATCATGAATACATCCAAAAGTTCTCTTTTTCCAAATCTTTTTGTAAAATGTTCTTGTACTTGATTCCACTTTAGAAACTTCAACCTGCACTTGTCTCTTCCAACAATTTGAATAGAATATTCCTTGTTAATAGATTGTACAAGACAACATTGCAATAAAAAATGCAAAAAATGGCACTTTCAGACCATATTGCAGAAAAGGAATGTTGCAAAAAAAACATGCTCTATCAATATTTTCCAAATTGGGAAAAAATGGCTAAATAAGAAATGCATACATGTTATAGAATGGGTACATGTTCTATTTTAGGAACACGTATGTGTTATATAACATGTATGCATTCCCTTTACCCAACTAGTAAATAGATAATGCATACACATTATATAACGCATACACATTTGATTCAAATAACACGTACGCATTTTTAATAATGCTTACGTGTTATTAAAAATTTGAATCTTCAACCCACATGCAGCCTTGGTTGTAGGCTTGGGAAAGGCTTGGCAACCTGATCCTTAGCCTTTGACCTACAACTAACAAACTAAGAAAAATTCAAGAAGAATGTCCAACTTTGGCAATATGGCTGATGGACTTTATTTATTAATCAATCTATGAAATTAAAACCCATTTCAAAAAATGATGTCGAGTTTGCAAATATGTAATTTTTATTAATATTGGATTAGATTTGTTAATTTTTAATTAATTTCTAAGCAAACCAATCCTCAAACTTGAAATATCAGGCTTTTTTTATTTTAATAATTTTTTTTGGTTAAGTTTCTTGTAAAATAAATTATTTGACATCAATCTTCAGAAAATTCTCTACACAATGAAAAAAAAATTCATAAAATGTTTAGTTTAGGTGTAATTATGTTTTTTGTACATGTTGATTTTTAAAAACAATTAAGGCCAATAAAAATTCAATAAAAAAAATATATATTCAAAAAAAAATCCCCATCAATATTCATATTGTTAAATCTCCTTCCCTAAAAGGAATTAGCAAAATACTTTTATTTGGGTCAAAAAGTGGTGTCCGTACACATGCATGGTATGGAAAAAAAATGACTTTTAAAAAGTGGTTTTTATACATCCCTATCAAAATTTAATTTCTATCATTTGGGTATTTCAATAAATTACATATTTGGAAACTAGATTCAAAATGATAACTTTCATAGTACTGAATTTTTTTAAGATTCATTGTGTAAGTGCCTCAAATTTTAATTCCAAGTGTGACAAATTCTTAAAAAACAACAAAAACACTTCCACTTTTTGAGGTTTTTGCAAACCCAACTTCTTGCATCATCCCTTTACATCATCGACATCATTATCATTGAAAATCATTGCATTTCACATCAATTACATCAGAAACCCTATTTCTATTATTTATTGAATAATATGACATTATTTAATTAATTCACATTTTTTAATCATTTCGACCAATTAAATAAATTTCATTTATTTAATAAAGTCCTAATCTAACCTTACTTTGTCCTGATTAGTTAAATAACACCAATTATTTAATTACATCACTAAATCAATTTATTCCCCTATGTCGATTAAATTATTAAATCATAATAGTTTAATTAACTCACTTTCCCTACAAATTTGAATATTTTGAATAAACTAATTAAATCATCATCAAAAATCAAATCAATCTAATGCAACTTTATTTGCAAAAGTCAAACATGATTTGCACTGTCAACTCCAAAATGAATGAATTAATTAAATCAATTAATTAATCATTCTCAACCACTTTCCTGATTGAGTAAATTATGATCCCCTAATTTCTTAATCTATTCCTAACTAATCAATCTATTTCTCAATTCCATGGATTATTCAATCTATTCTTCAATCACACAAATTGTGTAATCTATTTTTCATAGATTATTCATATCTATTTCCTCTCAAAACCTTTCAACCATCGGTCTGGATATTCTACTACATGATTCTGATCCTCCATTTCAAATCACAAATTCTATATAACAAATCTCTTTCCTCACAAAAAAGATCAAAGAATCAACATAATTTGCACAACAAAGTACTGCCAATATTCCTTATCACCATTGCTAAAGCTTCAACACATCTTTGATCAACCAACACAAGCATCACATCAAAACTTCTTGCACACAACAATGGAGGCTCTGTAGTAATATGAACAACCCAACATCAAGCGAACACACTTTGACATGGGATGGTAACCTTTACTTTGTTTTGAATTTCACTGTGATAATCGTAGGATTTCAATTGTGTTTTCAATAACTTAGTCATTACATGAGTATAGGAATAAATCTTGATTAATTATTTTTTATTTAGATTAGATTCTATTTCATTTACTTTTCTCTTGTTTACGCTCTATGATTTTCCCCATCACACAAAATAATACATTTGGTGACATCCTACCCAAGGGAAATCACAAGGGCAGCCTTGGCATAGGGGAGAGGCACATCTAGATGCAAAACAACAAAGCCCAGCTCCACCTTTCATGACTTCACTGCAACAACAAAGGAGCTAGCCAAAGGAGGATCTAGAAGAGAAGTAGATGAATCTAGAGAAAAATGTACAAATGCCACCAACTATAGGAAACTATGGTAGAGTATAACTCTCCATTGCAAAGGAGAGCCAAGTTAGATCAATCGCACCAACAGAAGGGAGCATCAAATCTACAAGTAAATTGCATGTATGAGGATGTTGATTGCACCTACTATGAGTCTTAAAAGTAAACATTTTATTATGAATGATCCACCCATATTCCTAGTTCTTAATTATATACTTTTAACTAAATTAATATTCCTTGAGTGGTTGCAAAATATTTAATTTCTATGTTGAATATTTATATTGTATTCTCATACGTCTCCCTAGTAGTTTGCATGGACATCAAAATAGAAGCTAAATCTAATTGTAAAAACTATAATATTCCCTTATATATTTTCCTTATATTTTTGGTAGAATTCTTTATCAGAGTGTCCTTTATGAGAGAGAAAATTTGTAATTAACATATTCCTATATATGAATTCAACTCATGACATTATATATGAATATCCCATCATGATTCATCCCTAAATATTGATATTAATCCTTAAAGTGATGATTCATCACCCTAGATCAAATCAATGGTTATGGAATCGAGCTACATTATTTACATAACATCACAATTCTAAACCCTATATTTTTAAAATTAAAATAAAAAATAAGTCACGTCGACTTCCTCATATTTTCCATAGTTAGGTGATCTAATGCATATTGTTGTTGATTTATGTATTATGTTGTACTTAAATTCATGCATTCATTTATTTGAAGTCATGCTAGAATTCAAAAATCCATCTTGGTCAAAGAGCTTTAGGAGAAACCAATTTCACATTGTTCTATTGTGAATTCATCCTAGGTGCATTACACAATTGCTTTGTTTCCTCTATTATTGTTCTAAATTTGTTGAAACAATCATCTTAATGCTCTAATTGAGGATTACATGACTTGTATAATTCAATATATTCTTTTGAATAATTTTGTAATCATCTCTAGTCCTTATTAAAATGTAGTTATCAAAAAATCAAGATGGGTTAATTTTAATGCTTAGTTTTTTGTTAGTTCATTCTTACAAATATAGGCGTAGCTACACAAGTCAATTATTTATACTCCTAAGAAAGTTAGTAATGACTTGATTGTGTTCATAAAAACAACCTAATATAAAATATCCTATAGAATTTAACTATTAAAATATCTTTTATATATTCAAAGACTATATTTATATTTTAATTATAGAAAATAATATTAAGTTAAATAGAATGATTTAATACAACATAATAATTAATAGTTCGATAGATAAAATAATTATTTAAAACATTAATCAATTTATAATTATTTAATTTATGTACTGTATATATTATATTAAATTGATATCTTAATATTCTCAATAGATATTTTAAAATATATATTAATTGTAGTGGAAATATTAATGTTTTCATGTCATTTCTCATTAAGTTTTGTATCTATTTTGATAGAATGACTTAATATATTTATAAATTGACAAAGTGTGTCATTTTCCTATATTTCTACCCATCCAATCACAAGCATTTCTACCTGCCTAATCATCCAAATTATGTGTTTTTCACCCTTATCCATGTATGTGCACCAATACCTATACATTGTATTATCCACTTGATTTGATTTTGATGGCTTGCATGTGCTAGAGCATTCTATCTTGCAATGTCATCAATGCATCTAGAAATTTGATCCTAAATATTTGAAAATTGAAATTCAAACTTTGATCAACTATTATTTGTTATTTTTTTTAATTGACTAAACATTCATTTACATAATTTATTGATGTGCACTTTTATTTTAAAAATCAAACACATTTGATTGCATTTATTTTTTTATCATCCAATAATAATTTATACAATTCAATTCATAAAAGTTACAAAAGCTTCCAATTGTTAACTAAAACTAAGTAGACATTGTTTCCTAGCAGCATACCACAACCTTCTATATTTATTTTCAAATAACATTAATATAGATAGCAAAACAAAATAAAATATCGAAAGTACTTTTGCAGACACAAATCTAGCTTTCATTTGTAAACTGGACCCGCCAAAGAGAATATCGCATTTTATTTTTTATAACCTTTCATGTTTCTATTACTGATTTCTACTCACAGCTATCAATTATTGATATTCATGAATTTATGCTTATCTATGCATCTTAATAGATAGGTGTAGATTAAACCTTGGAAAAGTTTATTTTTTATGATCTAGTGTATCTTTCTTTTTCCAACAATATTTTATCTTCTTCAAAATTTTAACTTGAAATAGTTCTTACACATTTCAAACTTTTACGTAAATCAATTTTCACACATTGGGTGTTAGATGATCAGCCAGCTTTCCTGTTCAATGTGAAATACATTTGATGCTGCAATTTTATTCATAATTGACACTCTGGAACAAAGACGATTGCAATTAAACGTTTGTGGAAAGGAAAAACGAATATGGATTTGAGTGGCTCTCCCAACGCTGAGACTCGAAATCAAGCCCTTGCACATTACGGGCGAGCAACCCATAGGCCCGGTTCTGTCCTGAGAAAACAGCCTTCTTGGAGCTTCGGCAGCAGGGTCTTGGGTCTTTACCATTGCCCTCACAGTTCGCACAGCCAGCTAATTGCTCCATGCCTGTAAGTAGATTATTGTTTTTGCCAGGATGTGCAAGGGTTTGTTCTGTGAAAACAACCTTCTTGGAGGCATGGCAACAGCGCCTTGGATCTTGACCATTGCCCTTGCAATTTGCACAGCCAGCTAATTGTTCCATGCCTGTAAGCAGATTATTTTTTCTATCAGAATGTAGGAGCGTTTGTTCTAGGAAAACAACCTTTCTGGAAGTGTGGCAGCAGGGCCTTGGATCTTGACCATTGCCCTCACAGTTCGCACAGCCAGCTAACTGCTCGCTGCTTGTACCCAGATAATTATTTTCGTCAGGATGTGGGAAGGCTTGTTCTAGGAAAACAACCTTCTTGGAGAGATGGCAACAGGGCCTTGGATCTTTCTCGTCGCCCTCGTAGTTTACACAGCCAACTAACTGCTCCATGCCTGTAAGCAGATGATTGATTTCGCTAGGATGTGGGAGTGTTTGTTCAGAGAAAACAACCTTCTTTGAGGCCCGACAGCAGGGTCTTGGATCTTCACCATTGCCTGCGCAGTTCGGACAGAGATCTAACTGTTCTAAGAAAACAACCTTCTTCGAGGGTGGTGAGCAGCAGGGTCTTGGATCTTGACCATTACCATCACAGTTCTCACAGGTAGCTAACTGCTCCATACCTGTAAGCAGATGATTGTTTTTGGCTGGATTTTGGAGGTTATATCGAGCGAAGACTTGGACCGTAAACAAAAACAAGAGCACGACAAGCAGTGTGCTTATTTTCATGCCCATCAAACTCCCCATATTGAAGGTTGAGAGCCTTCGTGAAATCAAGATGAAGAGGAAAATCTTTACGTTTGCACTAAATACTAGCTTAGCAATTTAGATTGAGATGGAATACAAAATAATGTAATGACGCATTTATAGAGGGAGCCATAAATTTAGAGCAATGCTAGGAATAGTTTAAGCAAAAAAGATGCATTCAAAGTCATATGGCGTAGCGGAGACGGTGAAATTCAGGAATCTTTATTAAACGGGATACTTGCCTTTGAGAGACTTTAAAAAGGTGATTTTATTCAACTTATAAATTTTGACTGTGTAAACGTTTTGACTTATTTAACCTGTTTGAAGGCTGCCCTCAATTATTATTCAATAAATTCTTTGAGTTTCATATTTCATTTCTGTGAGCATTATCTAGATGCACTGAGTGTTAAGTGGACCATTCATAATCATGAGAGATGGGTTCTTGTGAACCACTACTCCTGAAATATGGGTCAATGAGTTTCCCTTGTAAAACCAAATGGTTGAATTTTGATAGCAATATCACAATTTGACATGCTGTGGAAAATACCTCTTACTTATAAGATAAATTCTGGTTACTAAATATAGGATAAATATTTATTATTTTTATGTAAATGATATGTAAGATTACAATTGACTGCTTGACAATTGAATTGATGATGCTCAAATGGGTTGTTTCGAGGAAGTTATTTGTCATTTTAAATGTTATAAAGATAGTTGCAAATTCAAATTAATGTTTGAATGAGAAGATTTGAACTTGGGGTCAATCGTTAGCCCCTCAAGATCAAACTCAATTAATACAAAATTGACCTAGAATAAGAATATAAACGGTGGAATAAAAAATAAGTGTAAAGAAGTTTGGGCTAATCAGTAGGACTAATTTGTAGAGATAGGTACAAGTGGGGCTAATATAAGATCAAAATGTATAGGAATATATATAAGTAGGAGTAAATGGAGAGAAATAAGAATCAAGAAGTGAGGAAAACTTAGCACAAAAGTGTACCACTTGTTTATATGTAATTGTATTAAGCCGTTACACCAAAACAACCCTAAACTCAATGGGAACTAGTACAGGTAATAAATTTAACCCTTAAATCTATCTCCCACTTTGAAGTGAATGTGAATATATAAAGAACATGTATTTTAAGATATGTCATCATTCTCAATCCACATCAAAAGTAAATATATTCAAATATTTTAAAAGGATATTTGGTCCACGCAAAAGTAAAGGACTATTCTTGAACTCTTCATGTGTTTCTTTCTGGTGTATGAGTCTTTTATAGGGGCTTATAAAATAGAAAATGTTATATAATTATTAGCTTTTATCAAACAAGTAAAAATAGTCATAAGTGTAAGTCAATACAATTGCCTATTAAAAATGAGAAGTAGAGAGAACATGAGAATTTTTCCTTCTATAAAAAGTGATAGTTTAGTACACTTATGGTTCATCTCAGGGGTGATTAATTTTGTCTACTTAGGTATGGTAATGTGATATAGAACATCTAATACTACCATGTAATTTGGTATGATGAGGTGTAATAGTGTAGCCTAATATATAGTAGTTATGGTTCACTCAATGATACAGATGTGGTCTACTCTATGGCTACAATGAACAATACAAATTCATTCGTGTTTGGGAATCTAAGTGAAATAAAGATCTATTTTGGTACAATGATGGTTCTCTATGTGGTACAAGTCACTATTGAAAATCTCAAAAAAAAGTGCTAGAAATAACATAGATACCTTTCATTTTATTGTATCTATTAGATGCAAAGAAATTGTGAAAAGGAAAAGTTTTAAATCTCAAACACTGAATCTTTAAGATAATGTTAGATTGATATAGTGACTACCAAATAATTATGATGGGGTAAAGTTATAAAGGAAATGGCCAACAATGATCTAACTTTTAAACTTGAATCATTAAAAAGTGACATATATGTTTTGAATTTTGAAATGATGTAAACTAGTTAAATGTGTATTTTTTAGTATATTTTATGTATGTATTTTAAAAGTGAAAAAAATAAAAAAATTTAAACTAGTTTTCAATAAATTAACATTATAATTTAGTTGTTGATAAAATGTTGAAAAATGAAGCTACATGGGACATCAAATTTTTTTATAGTATTTTTTTTTTCAATTTTTTGTGTGTATTTATAACTTGAACCTTTAGTGAATGGATATATATTTTTCTAATTTTGATAAATATATATTTTTAAATAAATATTAAAATGTGTGTATTAAAAAATAGTTGTTTCCATTTGACTTCAACTTTTGTATTAAATAACTTTAGGCATGACTTGTTTATTTCTTTTCCTTTTTATTTGTTATCTTCTCTTGAGTCCTCGGTGTATGCTCATCTTAAGAATATGAGATCTCCTATTCTTCATGAAGGGCTTATTTTACTTATAATGGAGCATATTTAGTCCATTACTCTGGCTCCTGCCATTGCTGACAAAAATGATGATTTCATGACTCCTTCTAGGTCTTCGGATTCAGAGTCCTCATCTAATGGGGAAGAAGAATGGAATGGGGAGGAGGTTTGTGTGGCTTTTGGATCGAAGAAGAGAAAGGTGATGAGTGCCAAAGTGAATAGGGCTCTTAAAAGAGTGGCCATTTCTGATAGCAATGACATAGAGGTAGGGTTAGATGGGCCCTCTCCTGTTGCTATGGAATTGGCAATTGACAAAGGTACAGTTGGTGGGGCTTTGGAGACTAGGGCTCAGAAGAATGTTAATGGGGTTGTTAAGCCGAGAAGATTGTCTAAGAGATTGGCAAGTTTGAAGACTAAGCAGGAAGTAGGGACTACTAAGAATATTTTGGAGGTTGAGGCTAATATTAATCCTAGTGTTAATACTGTGTCTGTGGAGGGCTCCCTGGTGTATGAAGTTAATATGGGTACCATGGAAAAAGAGGGCAAGGAGCAGAATGTGAATGGTGAGGGCAAGGACAAAGGTATTCTACCAATGAGAGTGGGTCCTTTATCAGAGGACTTTTCGTACTTGGATGAGGATGACACCTCCATGTTTGGCCTGTTAGACATGGCTAGGGCTGGGGCTACCGACACTTTTAAATTGGCAAAGTGGACCCTGGAGGAATTCAAAAAAATCAATATTAAAATCAGGGATCTCAAAGCTAAATTATAGAAGGATTTGGGGCCCTCTGGGCCAGACATTCTAATTGATAGACTAGTGGATCTGGAGCATACTCAAAATGAGTTTAAAGAAAAGTGTGAGGACAGGTTGAAAGCCCTTGAGGATAAGGTGGACAGTCTGAATAATGACCTCAAAAAATTGTTGCGGGTAAGCCATGCTTTGGTCAAGAACAATGTTGAGGCCCTCGAGGTCTTGTTCAAGAAGCTGAGTCAATTGAGGGAGGAGCAGGTCTTCTTTTCTCAACTCATGGAGAAAGATCAGGCAAGGAAAGGAAAAGGTAAAAAATCCCTTAGGGATGATGACAAGGTGTTGGTTGTCAGAGGATCAAAGGAGTGGGAAATAAGATTCGAGGTGGAAAAAAAGGAGCTGCTTGATATGGTTGAAAAACACAAGTCCTAACAATTTGATTTGGCCAATACTTTGGGTGGCCTAAATTAGTTTCTATGTTTCTATTGTTTCATTCTTTTCTATTTTTTTGGTTGTTTTGGTTAGGGGTGTTTTGTTGTTGGGAGCCTTGGGTTGTTCTTTGTCTATCTGTTGACAAGCTCCTAGTGTGTTCAATTTTTTGTCAGTTGGGATGCTGCTGCTGGTTGACTGTGTTATGTTTTAGCAGCATTTGGTGATTTTTTGTGTAGGGTTTTGGGTCCCTTCAAAACCTATTTTTCCCTTTTAATCAAAACTTTCATATTAAATATTTATCTAAAATAGAGAAAAGAATATACCATCTTGATATAGATTCTTTTATCTAGTGCATCATATTTATTTCATTTTTTTTAATGAGTGTTAGTATTTTTCCTTGGCATTACAATAAAATAAAATATATATATAAAAAAATAAAATATGAATAACAGTTAAATTATTAAAATAAATGTATTAAAAAATATTATTTACATGAGTAGGAGTTATTGAAATTTTTAAAATAATTTTTTTTTTGATAAATTGGCCTCCAAGTGTGATCCATATATTTTTAGCCAATAATTTTAGTTGAAATTTTTGTGCAAGTAGTGCAAGTATCTAACTTATCTAGAATGAATCTTACTAGAAAATATGTTTGACCAAAATTTATTTTTAGTTAGAAATACTTAAATTCAATTGTATCAAAATTGATTTTTAGTTAGAAATACTTAAATTCAATTGTGCTGATAAGTTGGCCAAAGGTGTGACATAGCTTTGTACTTTTACCCAATGGTCAAGATAATATTTACTATTAGATAATTTATATTTCAAGGTGGATGTCTAAAAAAATCAATAAAATAAATAAATGTGTAAAAGAATTATTTGAATGTATAAAAAAGAGTTAATATGTACTCAAATGTGTCAAATATTATTAGTTTTTCAAATAGTAAATATGAATACATAATGTGATTAGGACTAGAATTCATAACATGGGTGGTGATTTCAAGGTGAATATGGACCTAATAGTAGTGTGTTTTAATTGGAATATGGCATGTAATTTAAATGTGTTAAAAACTATAGATGATTATCCATCAATCCCATCTTGTTTATCGTGACAAAAAATATTGATATAAATGATTCATAAATAATGGGGATAAAATTTAATAACCATAATTTTTTTTATTAAATTATGAAAATTTGGTCCTTACATTTAATTCTATTCACCAAAGATAGGAATGTTGATTTGAATAATTCAACAATGAGTAAATATTTTCCAATAAAAATATTACTAACCCTAACATGATACATTCTATATTAATATATTAATTCACTTTCTGTGAAGAAAATAAAAAATTTACTAATGAAACTGTTATATTAAACCATATTTTATAAATGAAACAATTTCATTAATAATGTGATTAAACAACTACGAGACTCATGTAGTGTTAAATGCACATAGAAAATTCTTCTCACCTAAGAGTACATGAAATTATATGAGAACAAATTTAATGTTAATATTATTTTTTTTAACATTATTTACAATAACATAAACTACTATTTAGTCATTAATTAACTACAAAGAAAAATTTATTTAGTAAACATCCTAGAAATGAAGAGAAAATAATAATTATTTAATTAAAAATATTTAAAATATAATAAATAGTTCTCAAAAAACTGTACAACATATGAAATAGTGACAAATCACCCTAAAATATTGCTAATCATGCAAAGGAAAATTCTAGAAAGTGCCTAATAAAATGGTAATTACATTAAAAAGTTTGAAAACTATTGTGCATAATTGTGTTAAGACAAAGAATTTTAAAATAATAAGAGTTGAAATTCCTCTTTCAAACTCTAGAATTTTTCTAAAAATTTCACAATATAGGATGTGATCATGACAACTAAACACTACCCTAATTCTTAGAATGCTAGCACAAAACTTGGAGCATGACTAGATAGTTTTATTTTCTCGAAATATATAGATCTAGAAATGAAATTTTTATATCGGTTCTATGATATTTTTATCCAACATCTCATATTGAAAAAATACATTTATGTGATCTCTACACTAGAATAGAAACACTAACAAGAAAAAATGAATAGGTTTGATTCCATGATTTCCAAGATTTCCAAGGATGAACAAATTCAAGAAAAGTTATAGCATGTGAATAGGGAGTAATTTTGAATGATAATTGTTATGGACCTACCATCTAGCACATTAATAATAATTTTATCCTACAACAATATACATCTTTGAATTTCTAAGAATAATTTTCAAAAATTACTTATGATTTCACTATCATCACAAATGCACCTAGCATGTTTATTGTAATGCCCCACCATGAATTCCTAGAGGACAAACTTAAACTATGAACAATGAACAATTTTATTTTTTTAAGTAGTGCATTGTTGCGTAATGGAATATAACATCACTTAAATTATCTTCCTAAGCCCAATTTACAAATCAAACTAACTTATTAACAATTAAACGCTAACATCATTAAGCATTTCATTAACTCCATTACATAGAACTTAAGAGCTACGTGAAACATCCATCATGTAACATAAAAGAGTAATCAATCTTTCTCTCATTTCAATTAACAATTACAATGTCATTTATTACAAACTTCTTATATACAATAGATACATCAATACAGTTTACATATACATTTGCATGGTGATAATTTCTCATATCAAGCGAGAAATTTTTTACGATGATACAAGATACAAAATTAAGTTACAATACGTTACAAGTATGAAGATCAACTACCAAGAATAGATACAATGTTGAAGACAGTACTGAATTGCCACATCATGAACACAAGGGGAACCCAATGGAGATGATACACATTCCACCCTATAGTGTGAATCCGAAGATTCACCCCCCATGCTAGGAGGTAACAACGGGTCCCACCAACATTAACAGTCAGGGACAACAGACTCCACAAGGCTAATAAAAAAACAATAAACAAGTACCAAAACAACATTGACTAACAAAACACCACTTCTAGAGGCATACTACAACAAGAAAAATAAACATCACGAGGATACTCAGTCATCGTAGGAGGACTGTCACACATAATTTGTTATGGGTTACCCTGGCGTAACTTTCCTAGGCTACCAGACCCCCATCCTGGGTTACCCTGGCTGCCTCTACCGGCTGCCAAACCCCCATACAAACTATGCTTCTCATCTCATCTCAAGCCTAAACAAGTGATTGAGCAATGAGAGAGGCATCCAATATCTTTATTTAAAATGAGAACTACCCAAATCCCCTAATTAATTAATTAGATTATCACTTATTTAAGCCCTCAGTGAGTTACCCTGGCACCGCTTTGTGTGTCGGACCCCCAACTAAGAGCCACTCCCCTTCTCACAACATAAACCACTAAAAAATAAAACATATCTGCTTGCACAATTCAAAACCCAAGAAAGTCTTAAAGCGAGGAAAAGTCTCTTCCCGCTTACAAATCCACCAAATAAATCACAAAGACAACTATATGGTGCAAGGTAAATGGACATCATACACTTAATCATTATGAAATTCCCATTACCCAAGGATAACCAACATTTCCAATAAAAAAAATGCTCTCATGCCTCTGGATACTCTAGTTCCCTATTATACATTAATTCCACACCCACCAACAAATCTAAATCCCTAGCCAATCTCTTTCGAGCTATCAATTCAAGCATAAGAGTGCATGAACTAAATTGTGATACAAGAAATCCATTCATGTTTATTTCTACTCATCAACTCTTAGAATAATTTCTTATAATCAATCCTTCTAAACACAATCTCCTTAATTTACACAATTTCCTTAATCATTCTTTTAAATTTAATTATATAAATGACAAATATTTTAAAATTACCCACATTAATGCCCTACGCATTTACATATATAAACACATATTTATATAAATATATATAGATATATATTCCTTCCACTTTATACATAAGTATATATTTATATATACATACGTATATTTATCTATACATTATAACCATATTACTAGGACGCCGATGATAAAGAAAATATACAATACAAAAGTTTAACTTCTAGAAGTGGCCGATTCAAACATACTCAAGGGAAGAAGTTGACTATAGCCGTTACTCACATGTTACATACTGTTTCTTAACAGTGGCAACTAAAGTTCCCTACACGCCATAACTGTGCAAATGACATTAATTAAGTTCCAGACGTTTGACACATAGCTACCATTGAATCCTTATCTTTATATTATCCAATTTCAGCTTAAGTATATTCGAGTGAATCCATGCAAACTGGAGATAATTCATGTGATATCGAAGTACCTGATGTAAACTTGTACTTGGCCAAGCAGCGGTAACATTGAGATACGCAGATACATGAACTATATAAGCCATTCTCCCATAACAATGTGATTAAGGAAAAATAATAGAGTGCAGATAGCATGTGGTTGACATGAAGGAAAAGTAACAAAATCCTTCAGTTGGTAAAGTTAGAATCAATTCTGCCGTCAATCACAGAGAAGGAGATTCACTGACAATCAGTTCACTCAGGGTTACTATTGTCTTCAAAGATTATTCTACAGCTAGCAATGCACAGGAAATGAACAAATATGCATGTCAATTTAAAGTCGTAATCTTCAGATATTGACTTAGGTTACAGTCGTTCCTCACTTAATCGAATCCACAAAGAGAATCAAGGAGATTATTTAAACCTCTACAACATTCTATTTTCAAGTGTTGCAGATGTGACAAGTTGCCAAGAACCAGGGAGGTTATTTAAATCCATACATCAAAATTATTATTAATGGTTAGAAACAGCAAAATACATGTACTGAACTATATATATTTATGTCCACATTTCTAAAGGTAACATTAATTGGTTGGTATTGAACTTGTCTCAAATATAAAAAGGGACAATGATCTTATCAAGCTAAAGATTAATTCTTGTCCAAACAAGAGCCGTCAGCAAAGACGGCGACAATGAGTACATAAATTTGGATAGGCTCAACAGATGCTTATAACATGTTGTCAAGGCAAGCAACGGCTTCAGCTACAGAGTTCAAAATCCGAAGAAATAAATCCCCATCGACAGAGGGTTAAATCTACAGACAATATTTTCATAATTTACCCTACAAGGGTTCAAAATCCGATGAAATAAATCCCTATCGATAGAGGGTTAAATCTACAGACAATGTTTTCATAACTTGCTACTTTTCAGTATTATTCCCGTAATATTTTCAGGCATTTGTAAATTAAAGAAAAGAAAGCTTAAAGATAACAAAGGAACCTGGATTTTTCTTGTAGGTTGAGGGGCATTGCTTCAACACTTTTCACCTCCTGCCTACAACTCAACACAGGTTCAATGCTTTTCCACCTTCCCTGTAATTCCTCACTCGCAAGAACCAGACCAATTCCTGTACATACCCTCTACCAGAATTGGTTGAATTAGTTTCTCCGTACCCGAATGCAATAAGTTTCCTTGGAATAAAATCGACTGCCCCTGTCTCTGTTTTTTTTTATAATCAAGCGGTAAACGCTTTTGACCGGAGCTATGAACAGGATACAACCATTCAACAATTTCACCCCAACGGGGTTTGAACCTTGGTGGCAAGAACAACAATGCCACCGATAATCCATTACACCATGCCAATACCGGCCACTGCCCCTCTCTCCGTTAACTTCCACTACTCCCATCATTTATTCTCCTCCCAAATAATTTATGTACCTTTCTTTTAATTTTCCCACACACATTTTTTCTCCACTTTGTTTTTTTTATTTTAATTTAAATTTCATATACAGCTTGTTTACACTATATATATATATATATATATATATATATATATATACTATTTAAATATTCTCATTTGCACAATATGTCTTATTTATTGGAATTAAATACCATATTTTTTTTAATTTAATTTTTCTAATTCAATAAGGCTTTTATCTCCATTAGTCAAAGCCTACAATTTTGACAAAACAACGAATTGGAAAAAAAACAAGACGACAACCAACAAGGACAGACCAAGCCGTAGACAAGACCAAGCCGTAGACAACCACACTGCCAAAATGAAACGCAAAGGGCATTACATTTATTGAGTTAATGAACTATGTTGAGAATATTATTAGAAAAAAAATAATTATTTACTTGATGATATTATGATCTTTAGCAACAAGAGGGAACAATATTTGTTGCATATTATACAGGTTTTGTGATATGTCAAGGAGAAGAAATTGTTGGTTAACTTAAATAAATTTTATTTTTATGAAGGAGAAATTGGCCTATTTGGTTATCTCACTTAAGGGGAAGTAAATAGATTTAAGAAATTAAAATCCATATTGGATTGGCCTACACCTAGAAGTGTGAATGATTTTTCAATTTTTCATAGACTATCAAATTTCTACTATTGGTTTATTTCAAATTTTATTGAGATGTGTAAATCCATCATTGAAACCATTAGAGGAGATTAAAAAGAGTTTGGGTGTCTATTAGAAAATTATAATATCTTAGATATCCTAAAAATTAAGGTCAATGAATTTCCAGTGATAGCTTTCCCAATTTTAAAAAAAGTATTTCAAGTATATTGTGAGACAAGTGAGTCAACAATATGAGTGATTCTCAACCAAAAGAATAGAAACATAGATTATTTTAATGATAGGATTATTCATTCCAAGAGAAGGTATTCCATCTCTAAAAACATTTGTATCCTATCATATGGGAACTAAAGAAGTGATGACATTAATTTTTAAAGAGCTCATTCTTTACATGGATCATCATGCTTTGTAATCTATGAAAATACAAACTAAATTAATTTTTTGACATATGAATGGTGGAGCTCCTATAAAAATATTATTTTATTCTCAAGTATTGAAGTGGGAATTCACATAAGGTTGTAGATACCTTTAGTTAGAGAAAAACATTAATGATAAAGATTATGGCTATAGTAATTGGTTTTGATGGCTTGGAGGTTTTTTATAAGGATTATTTAGATTTTTAGGATGCATTCGTGGTATATAGTGAGCTTAATAGCATGGATAGGACACTGTAGATTAACAACTTCATACAAGATGAATTGTTATTCAAAGGGAAATAACTTTTTATACCGCAAGGACCCAAGAAGAGAACTTAATAAAATAAAATTATTATTATATGCAAGATTGGTTGAAAATTTCAAAGAGGATAAGAATTTAGACATTTGAATAATATGCACCATTTATTAAAAGTTAGAATAATTATCCAAAAATACCAATTTTTTTAGTATGCTAAAGGAGAGAGTCAAAACATGAGAATATAGAGAGATCATGGGTTGATATTAGGATGGAATTTGCACATGGGATACTCATAATTTAGAGTGGTAAGGATTTAATCCTTATGTTTGATATATTTTAAAATTATATCATTTAAAGCTTGCAATAAGACCAATCATGCCACACATGTTTCAAATTTATTCTTTATGGAAGGTTAAAGGATACAAAGTTTGAAAAAAATATAATTTTAGATTGTGATACCAAGTTTACATTAAAAATTTGTTGATTAATATTTGAAATAAATCACATATGTATGTGAAATTCAACATATCATCCTCCAATGGATGGATAGATGAAAGTTTTAATGTATGTCTTGTAATATCTACTAATGTGCTTGGTTAGAGGCATGCTTAATAAATGGTATTGGGTATTACCTCAAGTTGAATTTGGATAAGATGATGCTATTAGTTAAAGGATAGGTAAGACACTATTTAAAATTATTCTTATTCACAACCCTAGAGCTATTTCAAATTAAGAAAAAATCTAAATTTTAAAGGTCGTGTTAGAGGTGTTGAAATCAAGGAGTTTACTAAGAATATGTAATATTTACCCTATAAAATAAAGGAAATGCTAACTTGGAGGAAAAACATCAAGTTGAATCAAGGATGAGAGAAAATAATTTGGAAGTAGGGTACATGGTTCGTTAGAACTACGGTGATGCTCTCTCACTCCTCCCATTCCTCCTACTCCTTTGTATTTTCAGTTTTTTTTTTCCTACCCATTGTGTCTTCCCTTTCCTATTATTTGGTGGTCAATTTTATTTATTCACCTTTGTTTGTGATTAAGGGCTCTCTACCATTGTGTCTTCCCTTGCCTATTGTTTCTTGTGGTGGATGTGGTTATGGGCCCTTTCTCTCCTATGATGGATGTGACTACCCTTTTGGATCTTGTATTGGTTGTGGTTTTGGGTCCTCTACCTCTTGTGTTGGACATGCCTTCCCTTCTTGTTTTTCCTCTATTTGTGCTTGAGGCATCTACCCCGCTGGCTAGGTTTGGTTTTGTTCTAGTTGCACCTATTTCTTTTCTATTGGATTCCTTGTATGGATCCTTTCTTGATGTTTTAAGGTCTAAGATGGGGGTGTTGGGCTCTATTGCTCATCCATAGCTTCCTCTCCCTTGTGGTAAGGCTACCCATGTGATCTCCCTAAGAAAGGAAGTCATGAAGTGTATTGATTTATTCTTCAACAAAGGCTTGATCTATAGGTTTTTCCATTAGTGGCCTTCTCTTCTTGACCTAAATATTTAGATATCAAAGAATTAGGCACCTTTAGTGGAGGGTAAGATCAATATTTACCCTTCTGCTAGGGGTTTTTGTAGTTTATTTATATTTTGTTGAGGATAGACAAGTTATTTTAAATAATGTTTTTTTTGGAATGGGATTCTAATATTCTCTTAATTCAGCCTTAGGTTCCTTCCTTGAACCCTTTGAAGGAATCCATTGATATTCTTCCTATTTGGGTGAGATTTCATTATCTCCCCTTATAGTTTTCTTGTCCCTCGACTTTGGAGGGCATTGGTAATGCTTTTGGTAAGTTCTTAAAGGTGGATCTTGCTTTTAATAACTTTACCCAAACCTTCTTTGCATTTATTTTAGTGGAGGTTGATTTGTCGCATTCTTTACCTAGCAAGTTTGTGCTTCAAGTTAATGGTTTTCCTTGGACTGAACTTGTGGATTATGAAGGAATCATGCTTCATTGCAAGCACTATTTTTCTACTGGGCACTTGGCCTATGACTTCCCTTGTGATTCTCATAAAGTGTCTTCTTCCACTTGGTGGAAGAATGCTCTTCCTAGCCATCTTATTGTGTACCCAAATGATGATTCTATTGTTGTTAGTGATGAATTGGAGTTTCCTTCTATGCCTCCTCCTCCTCCTACATAGTTGAATAATAATCTTACTATTCACTGTCTTGTTTCTCTTGTGATTCATGATGATCTGGTATTTCACAAGAATTTTTTTCCTCCTCTTGGTTCTCTTGCTAGTTTTATTTCTTTAGTTAAGCACTCCAAATCCCCCTTCTTGCCTCAATGTTTTAAATTTGGTCAATGACTCTTCTTAGATAGTTGTACAACATAGGAACAAATGTCTTTCCAAGAAGGACTCCATTTTCTTAGCAACCCCTTGGGGAAAAAGTTGTTGGGTTCAAGCTCTATTTCTTGATATGTTTCTCTTCTCTTTCCCATTTTTGTGTTGCTTCTATTCAGTTTCAAGTGCAAGGCCCTCCCATACTTTTTTAATAAAAAACAAGATCAAGTTTAATAAATGTGGACCCTATAGAATTGTGAATAAATATTCACCAAATTCATATGAGATAGACCTACCAAAAGGTCTATAAATTTCACCAATATTTATTTCTTCTAATATGCACCTATTAAGAGGGTAATGCATCACAATAGAAAGAGACATAGGAAAAATCACTAAAGAGATGGAAGGCACAACTACCTAAGAAAGAATGAGATAAGATTGGGGCTATTTTGGATTCTATAGTGGCTTGAAAAACTAGGGATAGATAATATATATAATATTCGATGAAATAAAAGAATAAACTAGTAGAGAATGTTGCTTGGTTAAGTCTAATATAGATTGAGAATTTTTGGGTTAATTTTGTAACAACATATAGTTTTAGTTGTGAGAAGGGGTTATTAATTGGGTGGTTTGATGTAGAGGCATCACATTTTATCCTTTATAATTCTCATTAATCTCTTGTCTATGAAATTTTTAATATTTTTAAATTTACTATATTTCTACCCTCTATCAAAAAATCACTTATATCATTTAATTCTAGAGCTATTTCATCTACTCTTGATCATATTTATGAGAAAAAAGATTATACTTAAAATATCTTTTGAACTCTCTATTCATTATTCAAACGAAACTGTATCCTTCTATAGAATGTAAGAATTATTCCTAAGCTTACATTTTTTTTTTCTAAAATAGGAAATCTAATTCAAGAATAATGGTCTCTTTTCCTCTACTCTTAAATCTCTAACTCTAAAGATGCAAGTAATAATGAATCAATCACAGGTTAACCCCTATGCTTAACTTATTTTCAAGGTTAAATAAATTCAATCCACCTCTTGAATTACTCAACAATCACAAAGTGAAGAGTATCCATTCTCACCCAAATCGGATAAAGGGTCAACAATAGAATCTTTCAGGATTATTATATAATTAGTAATAAAAATTAAAATAATTTAAAAGAGAAATATCTATCACACAACCAGATGTGAATTGCAACTCAAAAATTTAAATTCTTAAAACTCATTAAGAACACTTACAAAGTCATAAGTGTGCAGTTTGAAGAGTGCATGGTCTTCAATCTTTCCTCCAAAATCAAAAATGCAAATTCATAAAATAAATTAAAATATATCATATATATAAGTAACTATGACCTTTGAGATTATTTCTAGCATAAATACTATCATCCCAAACTTAAAATTTACATTTGAATGAAATAAATAGTATTTATCATGTATTAAAAAAAATTATTCATTAAATTTATACCTATGCATTTTTCAAATGAGATTTAAATATTCAAACATGAATAAAATTAATTCCAAAGAACTTCGAGAAATTTATACATTTTATACTTGGCAATAAATCACATAGCGAATGTATACAAGTTATTCATAATGGTTGTAAATCACACTTGACTTAGACAGTAAGGTATCACTACTTTGAAAATTATCATGTCTATTACTCCAGAAGATAGAGGAAAAACGCTGAAACATAACACTGTCATTGTTCTCTTGTTAATTCGTTCGACGCTTACCTATACACTAATGCATTTTCAAAAAAATTCCGAAACAGACATTTATTTATAAACTGCACCCATCAAAGAGAATATCACATCATTTTATTTTTTATACTTTAACCTTTCATGTTTCTATTACTTATATTTCTACTCACAGTTATCAACAGATATTGATGAATTTATGCTTATCTATGCATCTTAATAGATTGGCTTAGATTAAACCTAGAAAATGTCTAATTTCTTATAAGCTAGTATATCATTTTTTCCAAACAATATTTTATCTTCTTCAAAATTCTCACTTGAAATAGTTCTTATATATTTGTAACTTTCATATAAATCAATTTAAACACATCGATTGTTAGATGATCTGTTATAAATGCAGAAGCTTTAACCCAGAGATATTAAATTTACAGCACAAATTAGATGCAAGGAAGTAACGAGAAAAATAAAGAAGAATAACAGAACAAATGAAAATACACAGATTTACGTGGTAAAACCTTGACAATTTGCCAAGGAAACATCCACGGGGCAAGTATTGGTAATCTTATTGCTCAGAGAAAAAACAATTACATCTGCAATCTTCACAGCTGCAGCAATATTGCTGTACAATTCATTTCTTTTTTCCTTCAAGAGAACAAATATTTAAAACCTCTTGAAGATAACAATGAATCTCTCAACATAGAATAAAAATCAGATTTATTCTTTCAAAGATAATTGAAATCTTTCTTCTGAAAGCAAAAAACTGTTCTTTTTCTAAAATAAGAGAAAGATTGTTTTATTGTTTTAACAATCTTGTTTTTTCCTTGTTGTGATTGATTTTCACAATCTTTTTCATGTTGTCACAATCCAACAATCTCCACCTTGACAACAATTTACCTAATACTTGCCCAAGCCCATGCATCACCCCTTTTGCAAACCAAGAGAAGCCACACTCCATTTCAGCTTCTCTACCAGTACTGGTTTAGTAAACATATCTGCATAGTTTTTAGGTGTATGAACCTTTTCAAGGGTTACTCCACCTCCATCAATAACCTGTCTTACAAAATGGTACTTAATTTCAATATGCTTGGTCCTTTTGTGATAAGCTGGATTTTTGGCCAAATGGATAGCACTTTGACTATCACAAAATATAATCACTTTGTCCTGCACTTTTCCAAGCTCACCCAAAAGACCCTTCAACCAAATTGCCTCTTTACATGCATGTGAGACAGCCATATACTCTGCCTCAGTTGTGGATAAAGCAACCATTTCTTGAAGCTTTGACATCCAACTAATAGCTCCACCTGCAAGAGTAAAGACATAACCCGAAGTGGATCTCCTTTTGTCCAAATCACCTACAAAATCTGAATCAACATAACCACATACTGAATCACTACAACCATTATAGGTGATACAATAATCACTTGTGCCTCTAAGATACCGAAGCACCCATTTCACTGCTGCCCAATGCTCTTTTCCTGGATTTTCCATGTATCTACTGACAACACCAACTGCATGTGAAATATCTGGTCTCGTACATACCATCGCATACATTAAACTTCCTACTACATTAGCATATGGTACACGAGACATATAATCCTTTTCTTCATTATTACTAGGACATAAACTTGAAGAAAGCTTAAAATGGGAAGCTAAAGGGATATTTACTGGTTTCACATTTTGCATACCGAATCTTGTGAGGATTTTCTCCACATATTTCTTCTGTGATAACCAAAGCTTACCATGTTCCCTGTCTCTATGTATTTCAATGCCCAAAATTTGTTTTGCTACTCCTAGATCCTTCATATCAAATGTCCTAGCCAACTGAGCCTTCAACTTATTAATTTCAACCATGCTTTTGCTTGTTACAAGCATATCATCAACATATAACACCAAGATAATGAATAAACCATTTTCCAAACTTTTAAAGTAAACACAATGGTCATACTCACTTCTTGTGAAGTTTTGGCTCACCATGAAAGAATCAAACTTCTTGTACCATTGCCTGGGTGATTGCTTCAGGCCATACAATGACTTCTTGAGTTTGCAAACAAATTTCTTGTTGCGATCTTGAACAAACCCTTCTGGTTGTTCCATATATATCTCCTCATCCAAATCTCCATGTAAAAATGTTGTTTTAACATCTAGTTGTTCCAACTCAAGATCAAGTAATGCAACTAATGCTAAAACAACCCGAATAGAAATAAGCTTAACAACTGGTGAAAATTTTTCATGAAAATCAATACCTTCCTTTTGAGAATATCCTTTTGCTACCAGTCTTGCCTTGTACCTTTCATTTTTATCATCAACACCCTTCTTCAGTTTGTAGACCCTTTTGCAACCAACAACTTTCCTACCCTTTGGAAGTTCTACCAAGTCCCATGTTTTATTCTTCTCCAAGGAATTGATTTCTTCTTTCATTGCTATTTTCCATTTAGCATTTTTAGTGCCATCCATTGCTTCTTGATAACAACTTGGTTCCCCATCATTAGAAATCAAAGCAATAGATGAAACAAAATCATCATACCTTTTAGGAGGATTTATGACTCATGTAGATCTCCTTAGAGATGGTTGTGGTATTTCCACATTTTCCTGTATATTTCTTGCATTCACATCTAGATCTTCATCTTCAGAAGCTTCTTCTTGCTCCCTATCTTTTGTAGATGGTTGAGTTTCCAACTGAACTTGTTCTTGCTCCAAATCAACTTCTACAATGTTTGATTTTATTAGAGAAGATTCATCAAACACTACATCTCTGCTAATGATGATCTTTTGGGTAGTAGGATCCCACAATCTATATCCCTTAATTCCATCACCATAACCAACAGAAATGTATTTCTTAGATTTGGGGTCTAATTTAGAACGCTGATACTTTGAAATAAGAGCATATGCATCACAACCAAAAAAAATCAGATTTGAATAATTACATGAATGACCTGTCCATACCTCTTCAGGAATCTTACAATCTATTGCAACTGATGGTGGTCGATTTATCAGATAGCATGTTGTATTAACTGCTTTTGCCCACAACTCTTGCTCCAACTTGGCATTACTAAGCATGCTCCTTGCTCTTTCTAGAAGACTCATGTTCATGCATTCAGCAACACCATTTTGCTGAGGAGTGTAAACTGTGGTTTTATGCCTTTTGATCCCAGCTTCCTTACAATAATTTTCAAACTCCAATGATGTGAACTCGCCTCCATTATCTGTTCTTAAATATTTGATTGATCTACCAATATTCTTTTCAACCAAAGCTATAAACTGCTTGAATACACCAAACACATCAGCTTTACTCTTAAGAATATAGACCCACACCTTTCTAGAGTAATCATCTATAAATGTCACAAAATATGAAGCTCCTCCAAAAGAAACTATAGGGGATGGTCCCCAAACATCTGAATGAATATAGTCTAGAACACCCTTACTTGTATGAGTACCTGATTTAAACTTCTGTCTACACTGCTTTCCAAAGACACAATGCTTGCAAAAATTCAAATTCAAGGACTTTAAATTTGGAAGTAACTTACGGTTTACCAGTACCTTCAACCCTTTCTCGCTCATATGACCCAAACGTTGATGCCATAAACAAGTAGAATCATCTGTTTCCTTAGATACCACCGCTGCTTCATTTATCTCAGTATTCCCATTTAGCCTGTAAAGGTTTCCAACTTTTGTAGCCTTCATGACCACCAAAATTCCTTTGGATACTTTCAACACACCACCTTGACCAGAAAATTTATAACCACCAGAATCTAAAACTCCTAAAGAAATTAAATTCCTTTTAAGTTTTGGTACATGTCTTACCTCTGTTAATGTTTTTACAACACCATCAAACATTTTAATCTTAATGCTCCCAATCCCAACAGTCTTACATGAAACATTGTTTCCCACAAGAACAACATCACCATCAATAGCTTGGTAAGTAGAAAACCAATTTCTATGTGGACACATGATTTGAAGCACCAGAATCTAATAACCAATCCTCATCACGTTGTGAAAAACCACAAACAGATAATACCTCATCGACCATACCTGAACTTGTCTCAGCCGGATTTGCTTCCTTTTTGGAGTCATCATTCTCTTCTTTCCTCTTCCAACAATATTTCTTGAGATGCCCAGATTTATTGCAATACCAACATTTTCCTTTACCCTTTTTTCCTTTTGACTTAGATCTGGATGTTCTTCTCGAATTCTCCCCTTTTTCTATGGATCGACCTCTAGCCACCATTGCTTCCGATGTGGAGGTTTCTATATTAGACTTCCTGCGCACCTCTTCAGACAACAAAGCTCCCACAATAGAATCAAATTCAAGGGTGTCAGTTGTGCTAAAGCTAATAGAAGTGACTAAGTGATTCCAGGAATCGGGCAATGAGCACAAAAGAGTAACTACCTTGTCTTCATCTTCAATTTTTACATCCATACTAGATAATTGACAAATAAGAGTATTGAAAACATTTAAATGATCAGCAATTTTTATACCTTCCTTCATTTGCAAACTATACAATTGCCTCTTCAAGTAGATCCGGTTTGTCAAGGATTTTGTCATATAAAGACTCTCCATTTTGCTCCATAAGCCTGCAGCCGTACTTTCTCCAACAATATTAAAAAGAACCTCATCAGCCAAACACAAACGAATTGTGCTAAGAGCTCTCATATCCAGATCTTCCCAGTCCTCATCAGACATATCTACAGGTTTCTTTGATTTTCCTACCAATGCCCTGTGGAAACCTTGTTGCACTAACAAATCACGCATTTTGAGTTTCCAAAGCTCAAAATCATTCTTTCCATTAAATTTCTCCACCTCAAATCTTGTATTTGAAACCTTTGCCATTTGATGTTGCAGAATCAACACCAAATTCTAACACAGTTGCTGCAAAAAAATTGCTCTGATACCACTTGTTATAAATGCGGAAGCTTTAACCCAGAGATATTAAATTTACAACACAAATTAGATGCAAGGAAGTAACGAGAAAAATAAAGAAGAATAACAGAACAAATGAAAATACACAGATTTACGTGGTAAAACCTTGACAATTTGCCTAGGAAACATCCATGGGGCAAGTATTGGTAATCTTATTGCTCAGAGAAAAAACAATTACATCTGCAATCTTCACAGCTGCAGCAAAATTGCTGTACAATTCACTACTCTTTTCCTTCAAGAGAACAAATATTTAAAACCTCTTGAAGATAACAATGAATCTCTCAACATAGAATAAAAAAAAGATTTATTCTTTCAAAGATAATTGAAATCTTTCTTCCGAAAGCAAAAAACTGTTCTTTTTCTAAAATAAGAGAAAGATTGTTTTATTGTTTTAACAATCTTGTTTTTTCCTTGTTGTGATTGATTTTCACAATCTTTTTCTTGTTGTCACAATCCAACATGATCAGCCAGCTTTCCTTTCAATGTGAAATTACATTTGATGCTGGCGTTCTATTCACAATTGATGAAATTAAACATTTGTGGAAAAGAAAAACGGATATGGGTTTCAGTGGCTCTCCCGGCCCTCTCAACGCTGAGACTCGGAAGCAGGCCCTTCCACATTACGAGCAGGGTCTTGGGTATTTACCATTTCCCTCGCAGTTTGCACAGCCAGCTAACTGCTCTGAGAAAACAACCTTCTTGGAGGCCTGACAGCAAGGTCTTGGATCTTTACCATTGCTCTCGCAGTTCGCACACTCGGCTAACTGTTCCATGCCTGTAAGCAGATTATAGTTTTTGTCGGGATGTGGGAAGGTTTTCTCTGTGAAAACAACCTTCTTGGAGGCATGGCAGCAGGGCCTTGGGTCTTCACCATTGCCCTTACAGTTCGCACAGCCAGCTAATTGTTTCATGCCTGTGAGCAGATTATTGTTTCTCTCAGATTGTGCGAAGGTTTGTTCTGCGAAAACAACCTTCTTGGACGTGTGGCAGCAGGCTCTTGGGTCTTCACCATTTCCCTCGCTGTTCGGACAGGAATCTTACTGTTCTGAGAAAACAGGCTTCTTCGAGGGTGGTGAACAGCAGGGTCTTGGGTCTTGACCATTACCAGCACAATTCTCACAGGTAGCTAACTGCTCCATACGTGTACGCAGATGATATCGAGCGGAGACATGGACCGTAAACAAAAACAAGAGCACGACAAGCAGTGTGCTTATTTTCATGCGCATCAAACTCCTCATATTAAAGGTTGAGAGCCTTTGCTAAATCAAATGCAGAGGAAAATCTTTACGTTTCCACCGAATAATAGGATACTAAATAGGATAGTAAATGAAGATTGAGATGGAATACAATACAATGTAATGACCCATTTATAGAGGGATCCGTAAATTTACAGCAAAACTAGTAATGGTATTTGCCAAACAAAACCATTCAAAGTCGTATGGCGTAGCGGAGACGGTGAAAATGAGGAATACGTGTCTGACAGAATTTAAAAGGTAATTTTATTCAACTTAATTGTTTTGACTATGAAAATTTTGACTTAACTGTTTTTAATTATAATTGACTGTTTCACTATTGAACTGATGGTGTTCAAATAAAGCTATTTCAAGGAAGTTATTTGTCATTTCAAGTGTTATAAAAATATTTGCATGTTAAAATTGATATTTAGATGAGAAGATTTGAACTTGAGGTCAATTTTAAGCCTTTCGTGATCATACTTAAGCAATACAAAATTGGTCTAGGATAGGGAAATATAAATTGTGGGATCAAGAATAGATGTATGGAAGTTTTGCCTAGTCATTAGGACTAATTTGTGGAGATAGACCTACAATGAGGGCTAAGATAAGTCAAATATATAGGAATATATATAAGGAGGAGTAAATGGAGAGCGATCAGAATCAAGATGTTGCCCAAACATAACACAAAAGTGTCACTTGTTTATATATACTTGTATTACATCATTACTTCAAGATGGTCCTAAACTAAATGGCAATTGATACAAGTAACAAATTTCATCATTAAATTTAACTCATGCTTTGAAGTGAATATGAATTTACCAAGAATATGTATTTTATTTGCATTCTCAACCCACTTGAAAAGTAAATTTATTCAAATATATCAAAAGGATATTTGGGCCATGTAACGTAAAAGACCGTTTTTTGAATTCTTCATGTGTTCCTCTCTTTTGCATGAGTCTTCCATAGGGGCCTTTAAAATAGAAAAAAATATACAATAATTAGCTTTTATCACAGAAGTACAAGTAAGCATAACTATAAGTCAATATAACTATCTATTAAAAATTAGTAGAGAGAGAAATGTTAGAACTTTTCCCTATATAAAAAGTTATTATATTACTCATGGTTACCCTCAGGGGTGACCAATATTGTCTACTTAGGTATTGTAATGTGATATAACATATATAATACTATCATGTAAAGTGGTATGATCAAGTGGAGTAATGTAGTCTACTATATAGTAGTACTATGGCTCACTCAATGAAATAGATGTGGTCTACTCTATGGCTACAATGTGCAATACAACTTTGTTCATGTGTGGGAATCTAAGTGAAATCAAGATCTATTTGGGTACAATGATGAGTCTCTATATAGATACAAGTCACTATCTAAAATATCAGCATAAAAGTGCTAGCAATAGTATATACCCCTTTCATTTTGTTGCATGTATATTACATGCAAGGAATTTAGCAAAGGAAAAATTATACATCTCAAATAATGAATCTATATAGATAAATTAAGAGAATAAACCATTGAACAATAAAAAAAAATCACTTTCCTATTGCTAACTAACTAATGCTTGTACTATGTTGCCTATGGTAGCTAGTTGCAAGCTTGTTTTTCATCCACATGATTAAGAATCTTCAAGATAATTCTACCTTTCAATAGTGACCACAAAAGAATTTTGATGACCACAATAATATTTATTATTAGAAAACTTATATTTCAAAATGGATGTCTAAAAATATAATTACAAGTAGGAAGTGGATGTACTAGGAATATAAGAAATGAAAGAAAAAATGAAAATAATCAAGAACATAAATAAATGTGGAAATAATTATTTGAATGTATAAAAGAATATTTCTATGTATTCAAATTTACCAAATCTTTCTAGGTTGTGAAATAGTTAATATTAATGTAAGGTGACTAGAAAAGTTGAATATGGACCCAATAGTAGGCTGCATTTTTATTGGCAATAACACATATGACATGTAATTGAAATGTTTTCCAAAAATTCTAAGTGATTAGTCATCAATCCCATATTATTTACCATATTTTTTTAATATAAGTGATTCATAAATAATTTAGGGAGGCAATAAAAACCTGTTATGCATTTTGTACACACATCCTATAAAACAAGGACCCCCTCTTTCTTTTTTCTTTTTTTCGTCGACTTTTCCTATGTCCATTTGGTTTTTCTTTTTGCCTTCGCTTTTTGACCTTTGGTTCATGTTGGCTTCAAGATCTTCAAGCACCCCTTGTAAATCTCAAAATTGACTAAGTCTCCATTTGTGGGCTTTTCCTTGTGAAAAATCTCTTTGCATGATTTCACAAGGTTGATGTCGATGTCCTTTATGTCATTTGCAGGTTTCTTCGTGTAGGTTGCCACCTATGGAATTTTTCTTTTGGAAATCCACAATGGTGGCATTGTTGTCTTCAGCTTAGAATTGCATTGTTGGTTCCCGCTTACTCCTGGTCCATATCTAGTTAGTTCGCAGAAGCATCTAACTCACATTCTTATGGTTTTTGCATCCTTGAACTCTACGCTCAGTTGGCTTCCACCTCTCAGGTTTTCTTGGATTAGGATTTGTGAGGTTTTCAAAATCTTGTCGTATTTAATACCACATTTGTACTAGGGTTTTCTATAACTACCAATGAGTTTAGGCTCATTTTTACCTTGTGGATTTAGCAATTTGGTGATTTTAGTTTCTTCTTGTGAGTCTTGGAGGTCTATAAAAAATGTTGAGATATATCATTCTCGAGGCACCTATGAATGTTTTTGTAAAATATATATTAAAAAAAGGCACCTAGAGAAGGATATCTCTCGATGTTTTTTAAATATATTATTAAAAATATATATATGCTAGAAGCATTCATAGTGCAACATGTAAAACATTAAATTAATTAGGGTTAGGGTTAGGATTAGGGTTAGGAATAGGGTTAGGGTAAAGAATAGGTTTAGAGTTAGGGTTAGGGTTAGAGTTAGGGATAGGGTTAGGGTTAGGATTAGGATTAGGGTTAGAGATAAGGTTAGGTTTAGGGTTAGGTATAGGGTTAGGGATAGGTTTAGGGTTAGGTTTAGGGTTAGGGATAGGGTTAGATATAGGGTTAGGTTAGGTTCAGGGTTAGGGATAGGTTTAGGATTAAGATTAGGGATAGAATTAGGGTTAGCAGTATGGTTAGGGTTAGGAATAGGTTTACAATTAGGGTTAGGGATAGGGTTAGGGATAAGATTACTATTATGGTTAGAGATAGGGTTAGAGATAGGGTTAGGTTTAGGGTTAGGTACAGGGTTAGGGATAGGTTTAGGGTTAGGGATAGGGTAACGTATAGCGATAGGTTAGGTTTAGGGTTAGCGATAGGGTTAGGATTAAGATTAGAGATATAATTAGGGTTAGTGTTGTGTTTAGGGTTAAGGTTACAATTATGGTCAAGTATAGAATTAGAGTTAGGGTTGGATTTTGGTTTAGTTTGAAATTAGGATTAGGGTTATGGTCGGGTAAGAATTAGAGGTAGGGTTGGTATTAGGGTTAGGGTCAAGGTTAAAATTAGAGTTAGGGTTGGGGTTAAAGTTAGGGGTAGGGTTAGGAAAAGGTTAAGAATTAGTGATGGTGTTCAAATTAGGGTTAGGGATACCTTTAGGGTTAGGATTAGGGCCAAGATTAGGGTTAAGGTTATGTTAGGGTTAGGGTTAGGGCTAGAGTTACAATCAATATTAGAGGTACATCTAGGTTTAGGTTTATGACTAAAATTAGGGTTAGGGTTTGGGTTACAATTAAAATTAGTGTTAATTTTAGAATTAGGGTTAATGTTAGGGTTAGAAATAGAATTATAACCATAATTTTAATCATAAGACTAAATTTAATGTAAATGTTAATTCTAACCCAAAATTATAACTGTAATTGAGTCATAACCCTAAGCCTAATAGTAACCATAATTGAACCCTATATGTAACCCTAAATGAATCATGACCCTAACCTAATAGCAACCCTAATTGAACCCTACATATATATCCCTTGTTCAATATTAACTCTATTTGAACCGTAACCCTAATTGTAACCATAATTGTATCTTATCTATAATAGAACCCTATTTATAATTGAACCATAATCCTAATATTACCTAACCCTAACCCTAAACTTGAAATGTAGTTGAATCTTAACCATAACATTTAATACTAACCCTAATCTATACCCTAAGTTTTATTGTGGAATGCTAATTATAACCCTAACACTAACTATACCATAAACTTAATCATAACTTGAACTAAATTCTAACCCTCTCCTTAAAACCTAATTAAATGTAAAGCCTAATTAAACCCTAACCATAACCATAACACTAACCCTTACCATACATAACCCTAACCCTAACCCTAACCTTAGTTGAACCCTAAGCTTAAGCCTCATTGAACCTTAACCTAACCCCTAATTAAATTGTAATCCTAAACCCTAACCGTAACCGTAACCCTAATTTATCATTAACCCTAAACCTAACCCTAATGATAACTCTAACCCTAAGCTTTATTATTTAATCATAAGCCTAAATTAACCCTCCTTAAATGCCAACCTAAACCCAAACCATAAGATTTATCCTAGAACCCTAACTATAACTTTAACCATCATTAAACCTTAAGCCTAATCCTAACAACAACCCTTACCATAATCAAACCCTAACCCTAACAGTAATTAAAACATAACCCTAACCCTAACCCTAATTAAACATTGATCTTATTTGAATAGTAACCCTTACCTAATTAAACCCTAACCCTAATTGAACCTTAATTTAATTGTAAACCTAGTTGAACCCTAATCCTAGCCATAGTTTAAACCTAACCCCTCTATACCTTACCTTAATTTTAAAGTATAATCATAACACTAAACAAAACTTATTTGAACCCTAATTAAACCCTAATCATAACCCTAGTTTAACCTTAACCCTTATCCTAACTCTAATTGAACCCTAATGTTAACTCTAACCTGAAGCTTTATATTATAGAACCATAACCCTTTAATTAAACCCTAATAAAACCCAAACCTTAACTATAATATAACCCTAACCCTAACCTCAACTTAAACTCAAACCCAAAACATAAGTTTTATCATAGAACATTAACTATAATGCTAACCATAGTTGAACCTTACCTTAACCCTAACATTAACCCAAATTGAACCATAATCTAAAAGATAAACTTATTTGAATTGTAACCCTTAACTAATTAAACACTAACCCTTACCATAATTAATCACTAACCTTATTGGAATCATAACCCTTACCTAATTAGTCCCTAACCTTAATTGAACACTAACACTAACCATAGTTTAAATAGGTAACCCCACTAAACCTCACCGTAATTCAGAGCTCTAAACCTAACCCTAACTAAACCTCAATTAATCCCTAGCCCTAATTGAACCCTAATCCTAACCCAAACTCCAAGCTTTATTGTATAACCATAATCCCAATTAGACTCTAATTAAACCCTAACTATAAACCCAACCAAAAATCATACCCAAACCTTAAGCTTTATCTTAGTGAACCATAGAATTTTAGCACTACAAGACTGTAACTCTTCTAGGATTTTTCACCTAAAAGGAGAGAGGTAGGCCAAAAATGCTAAAGGGTTCATTCAAATCAGGATGTGTATGATGTTATTAAGGCTAAATGAAATTAACTAAATTAGACTAAAAAATGCAATTGACTAATTATGAATTCAAAACCTAAGAAATATGCAATGTTTGAAAACACATTGTGTAATACAAAATCAACTACAAATGAATGGAAAAATGCAACATAAATGAATCAGACTAAAATTGTGCACCTAGAATGTTGAGGAAGACTGAAAATTACATTTGAAATGTTGTTGATGTTGTTTTTGAGGCCTAGAGGGACTCATTCGCCATTCTGGACAAATCAGTCCCAGTTCTGTCAAACTGAGCTAAAACCTGTTTCTATCAAAAGGGTACTTAAAAATGTAGAAAGCTAAAAATTAACCATAGAGTGGGAATCACTCACCACCCATGGAGAATGAGTCCACTTTTGAATTTATATATTTTCAAAGGTGGATTCTGAAGCTTCCAATATGCACTTTGACTTCCTACAAGTGTTTGCTTCCAAAACTTTGATTTACAGCTCTGAAAAATGAGTTTTTGTTGATATTTTTACTTTTTGAATAAAGAAAAGACTTAAGAAACCTTGCAACTTTATCTTCAATGATTTCCAAGCTTCCAAGGGACCTAAATCTACAAACACACAAGAAGAGAAGAAGAAATGGTGAATGATAGGGCATGGGGGTTTGCCTTGGTCAAACCCCATTTAGGTAATTAAACCAAAATGATGAAAGAATGGAAGGAAACATGAAATAATGGAATAGATTTCCTTGCCATGATGTTGATCTTGAATTTCTGCAACAATGGAGGAGGATTCAACCCTTGAATGTCTTTTGGAGCTTTCTTGATTGCAATGATAAAACCCTAAGTTGCTTAACTTGAGATGAAATAGTGGTGGATGAATAATGAAGAATGGATGTGAATTTAGTTAATGGATATAAAAATGAGTTAAGAGAGGTTCTTTTATAGGAAGTTCACCTATTTTACCTATTAATACCTCATCATAGGCCAACATATGAAGTAATATTAAACTTAAATTTCACTTTTTTCTCGCTCAAAGGTCAAAATTGGGCCAAATGGGACTCATTCGCCACACATGGTGAATGGGTCCCACCTAGATGGTATTGATTCACCATGCATGGTGAATGGGTTCCACAGGGGCCAATTTGATAGCCTAGATGCCAAAAGATAAGGAAATAAGGTTTAAAATGCAACTTTGTCGGGTATTTGATCAATTTAAGTTTTGGGATACACAATATGGGTTAATAGGGGCCTATTAGTGATGATGCAAATGTCAAATAGGGCTTGGGACACATAAATCAATGTGAAAGTGTGATTAAATACACTTTAGATTGGTAAAATGAGGTCCACATAGCCTAGGAAGGCCCAAGAACCAATGTGAATGTGAGACACATTACAACACTAGTTTAACATTATGTTTATTTTACAATCCTTCTAGATTGGTGTGATAATGTTATTAAACACATTTATAATTTTGAATTAAGGAGAAATGGGTTCATTAAGTCTAGAAAAACGTGAAAGCATCTTACAACACTTTACAACACCATTAGAAAACGTTAAAATCATGTTATTCAATCTTAAAGTATCCAAGACCTAGTGTGGATGCATAAAATGCCTCACAACACCTGAATCAAGGCCTCATTATGTCTAGTTTATCATGAATTAATCCTATGCCAAGCAAAGGGTCCTTTTTTCTATGGCACATTTATCCCCCACTTTAGCGAGAGGATGAACTTGCTTCAAAATCACACTAAAGTAGACATTCAAGAGATATCTAAGTGTATAGATGCAGCTGAAAAAGAATAAAAAAGATCAAGGAGTTTGCACAAGCCCCTAGGATCTAAGATCCTAAGTCAAACCATCAAGATACAAAATCATGCAATGAGAAGGATGGAAATAAAAAGGTGGATCAAGTTGCGATCATATGTCCAGCTAGTTGTGGATTAGATATAGGCCTGTTTGTTTCGGAAAGGAAATGTGTACTCACTCTGGGGCGACATAATTCTTGGCTATCTGCTAGGTGAGAAAGCCCAAAAGTATACTCACTCTGGGGCCACAAAAATTTTGGTTGTCCACAAGGTGAGAAATCCCAAAAGGTGAGAAACATTCGCTAGTTGGTATGCACTCACAAACACAAAGGTGGCTATGGGGAAAGTCGTTCCACTAGATGGGCTTCCCGCTTGACCATACCAAAGTTATACCTCTTGATATCTTTAATAAGGTGCGACAAAGGAAAATGATGTTGTTTCAAGCTTTATGAGGTAAGCAAAACTTCGTATGCTTAAAAATCATAGACATTGTAAATGAAAAAAAGTGTAAGGATTGTTCAAAGGGATTTTGCTTAATCCATGCAATGTATCATCTTAAGGAACATCATGCCTAATGTCTCCAAGAGAGGAAAAGTGAAAATGAAATCATCTTGTTTCCAATAGAGAACAAATACAAGGTCTCATCCTGAGCAACATTGTACCTAATGCTTCCAAGAGAGGAAATCTCAAGAAAAAGAAAATAGCACAATGAAATGTGAGTGGCGATGTATGCCCCCACTTGAAAGTAGATGCAAGCACCTATACTATGAGAAATTTCTTTAAAGTAGAAGAAGAGAAAAGAAGACATGAGAGATTACTCAAAAAGCCCTTTGCTAATTTATATCTTTTTCATAAGCTACATCATGAAAAAGAGAAGTATGTCATATGTGAGCCAACTTAAGGCATGTCATCCACCTCTCAAGCTTGCTCTTATGTATTCATGAAAGGTTAACGACTAGCCAAAGGAAGCAATGGAAAGTGACATATGAGTAAAAGGCTACTAAACCCCTTTCCCCCACTTAGTGCGGGATAAGGGTGAGCTGAAATGATTAAGGAAATGTAGGAAAAAGTGAAAATCAGTATCAATTAGAGGAATTAGATGCCCCCACAGAGGGAAGCATACCAAACTCTTGAAAATGTTGTATTTTACAACTTAAAGCTTGGAATTCATTAGTGGAATGACCATGAACTCTATTATATGCATAGAATGAAATCTTGGAAGAGCATTTCTTTCAAGTTCTGGGAGGGAGGGTGATCAAGTGATCTTGGAGGAGTCTCAACCAAATACCTTCTTGATCAAGAGGAGAAGGTGGTCTTATGGCTATTTTCAGAGATACATCTTGCTTAGTAGTGGATTTCATACTTACACAAGTGTCTCTTGATTGCGAGATTTTATTCTTCTCATGATAGTAAGGGATAAAATCTAACGAATTCAAATCATGAGCATTTTGCAAAAGGACATTGACATTAAGCAAATGTATAGTTAAAGGATGATGTTCAATACCACTAGTTATTAAGGATGATTTAGGAATGTGTTTTGTGAGATTGTTGATATTGAGTGAAGGTTTGGACAAAGGAAAATAACCAAGACCATGGGTTGTTTGTTGTGTTATAGGCCCTATAGGGTTGCAGATACCTTCTTCTTGAGCACCACATCCATTTCCACTATATCCCTCTTGTTTTTTGAGTTCATACCCTTTTCCATAAAGCATTTTCATTGCTTTGGAATCATGTGGTTGTTTGCTATTGTATTCGACAAAGGTTGTTGTGTAGTTTGTGGCTTTGTCTAAAGTGGTTGAGGTAGATGCTTTTGAAAGTTTGTCCAAATTTTGTGTTGTCATAATGGTTGGTTGTTCTTGTTTGTCATCTTTCTTTTGTGTAAGTATATCTTCTCCCATAGATGATGGTGTGAATTCTAAAGATCCCCAATCATCACCAAATAATTTAGATAGCGATTTCGTATCATTGTGTCCAATTTCAAGAGGATCTATATTGGATGTGGAAATCATTGTTTTCAAAGGACTCGTAGTTCCTTTTTCAATGTGCAAGAAAATTTTAGGCTTGGGGTCTATTTCAACTTGATAGATATGATTGTTATGGACATATTTCATGATATGATGAAGGATCGAAGCCACTACATTCATCTCATGAATCCATGGTCTGCCTAAAGGAATATTATACGAAAGATCATAAGGCATGACATGAATATGACTTTGCAATGTAGCCACCCAAACTGTAATAGGAAAAGTGATTACACTGAGCAGTTGCTTTGTTGTATTATCAAATTCTTGAATAGATATGGAATCATGTTTTATTTGGGACTTTTCAATATCTAATCGATCAAGGATATTCACACTAGACACATTAAGAGCATAACCATTATCAATGGGAGTTTACTTTATCCCTATCTAATTGCATTGAGCAATGATCATGAAAGCATCAATTTGTTTGTGAATTTCCAAAGGATGGAGCTCATGTTGATGGAAAGTGATGTCAACATTAGTTTGATTCATTTTATGAATTAAAGCATCCAAATCATTTAGAGTTGTACCACAAGGAGCTGCAATTTTGTGAGTTCTGACATAAATCCCAAATGGAAATCTTTGTAGGAGTATTCTTTAATTGTTCAACAAGATCATACTCCTTTGTGTGTGGGATGTAACGAGGAGTACTAGGTGGATTGGGTAAAGGTAAGGAGGGTGGAATTGGCTGTGGCAGTTGTGGATTATGTCAAGTGTTATATGTATGAGCAACAATATCATTACTAGATTGCTGCAAGACATTGGTTTTAGGGGGGTAGAGGGGTAAAGTTTATGTGAAGGCGAGTAAAGAATAAGTTGGGGTTTATGTTTAGTTTTTTGTTTGTGTGAAGGTGGGTAGACAGTAAGTTTGGGTTTTTTTTGAGGTCGAGGTTTATGTGAAGGAGGATAAAAGATAAGTTGAGGTTGAATAATGTTAACATCCTATAACAAGTGAGAGTCTTCATTGTCTTTGAATGGTATGTTATCTTTGTCTTGGGTCATAATATTCTCCTTAGAAGGAGAGTTATGAGGAGAAAAAAAAACCACATGTTCATGACAATTAAGGTTTGGTTCATCCAAAATAACTTCATCACAACCAGGGGATTTTTTAATGGTTGAATGTGTTTGATTACTGATAATGGGGAGATTAGGGGAAGACTTTATGCAATCACTTGGTTTTTGCAATGTCTCATTCTCTTGTTCCATATTATCTACCCTACTAGGAGAGCTTGTAATATGTTCATCTAAGGTTGAAAATTTCAAAGTAGCTTCATCACAGGTGGGAGAGGCATCAAGAGAAGAAAAAGCATCACATTCTTGCTTCTCAATGATTGGATCCTTTGGATTAAGTATGTATTATTCGATGGGGGAAACATTAGGAAAGGGTGCAAGAAGATTCTCATGATTATCTTTGATTACCTCCATTTTTTCAATAATGTCTTCCAAAATAGGGGAAGAAAAATAAAGATGATTTTCATAGGTCGTAAATATTTGATCATCTAATGCCAAGATATCCTCCTCACAAATAATTTGGTTGTCATGATTACTCATGAAAACATTTTCAAAAATAGGGGAGGAGTTGGGAGATGGATGTAGAATAGGTAAAGTCATGTTAAGAAATGTGTTTATGATCTCATCGCCATGTTGTGTTATGTGTTCATCATGATGAATTAGTGTGATGTCCTCTTCTTTAGTAATGTTATGTTTAATAGTAGAGGTAAGAGAGAAAGAACTCATATTGTCACAACTCTCATCAATTGGCTCTTCTAGCACTAAAATATTTGCTTCACAAGGGCGAGAGATAATAGGAGAAGAAAAAATATAAGTCTTATGATTATCCAAGGTTTCTTTCACTAAACTAATCTCATCCACAAGAGGGGGGCTAGGAGAGGGATCTATGATGAACAAAAAGAGAGGGGAAAGGACCTCATATTCATATGCTTTTAACAAAATTTTCTTACAACATGTAATAATATCTAAAAAAGAGAACATGCAAAATGATAATGATAGAATGTTGTAATGAAAAAATGATTAATCTACAATCTTGAAATGTAACAATGCTAAAGCAAAGATGCAAATGAAGAATAATGTTTTAGATTTCAAAGATGGTGATTGACTGATTATGATATGTAACAAAATGAGAATGAAAACTTGAAATGAAAATCGTGCATGAAATGAGCTAATTAAGGCTATATTTTATGAAATTCATGTTACAAAAATGCAACTAACGGATATAGATAGGTTAAGGCACCAAACAAAAGCTGAAAAATAGAGTTCCGAGTTCTATACAATGTTGTTTCGAGGGTCAGAAGGGACTGATTTACCCAGGGTGGCGAATGAGTCCCAGTATGGAATTTAAAAAAAAAATTAGGAATTCTTGACTGATTTTGATGGTGTTTGAGTGCTATGATGTAGACCTAATTGAAAAATGTAGAATTTCAAAAAATCTAAATGAATTTAGTTACCATCAATGCAACCTAAATGCGTGTTTTGTGAATGCAAAATTTAAAACCTAGTATGCAAATGAATCATGCAAACCCTAATGTAAGGTCAATGCAAGCTAGATGTATGATGAGGGACTCCAAGTCAAACAATAAAGTATTCTAAAAAGCAGGTTCACCAAAATGATCCATAGAATTTTTACCACAAGACTCTATAACTCTTCTAGGATTTTTCACCTAAAAGGAGAGAGGTAGGCCAAAAATGCTAAAAGGTTTCATTCAAATTAGGATGTGTATGATGTTATTAAGACTAAATGAAATGAACTAAATGCAATTAAACAATGCAATTACCTAATTATGAATGAAAAACCTAAGAAATATGCAATGTTTGAAAATGCATTGTGTAATACAAAATCACCTACAAATGAATGGGAAAATGTAACAAAAATGAATCAAACTATCATTGTCCACCTGGAATGTTGAAGAATACTAGAAATTGCATTTGAAATGCTACTTATGCTATTTTTTAGGCCTTAGGGGACTCATTCGCCATTCTGGGTGAATCAGTCCCAGTTCTGTCAAACTGAGTCGAAACCTATTTCTATCAAAAGGGTACTAAAAAATGCAGAAAACTCAAAATTCACCCTAGAGTGGGACTCATTCACCACCCATGGTGAATGATTCCACTTTTTAATTTCTATATTTTCAAAGGGGGGTTTCAAAGCTTTCGATCTACACTTTGACTTCCTACAAGTGTCTGCTTCCGAAATTATGATTTACAGATCTGAAAATGAGTTTTTGTTGATTTTTTAACTTGTTGAATGAAGAGAAGACTTGAGCAACCTTGCAACTTGATCTTCAATGATTTCCAAGCTTCCAAGGGACCTAAATCTACAAACACACAAGAAGAAAAGAAGAAATGGTGAATGTTAGGGAATGGGGTTTGTCTTGGTCAAACCCTGTTTAGGTAATTAAACCAAAATGATGAAAGAATGGAATGAAACATGCAATAATGGAATAGATTACCTTTCCATGATGTTGATCTTGAATTTTCGTAGCAATGGAGGAAGATTCAGCCCTTGAATGTATTTTGGAGCTTTCTTGATGTCTTGTAATGATAAAACCCTAAGTTACTTAACTTGAGATGAAAGATTGGTGGATGAATAATGAAGAATGGATGTGAATTGAGTTAATGGATGTAAAAATGAGTTTAGAGAGGTGATTTTATAGGAAATTCACCTATTTTACCCATTAATACCTCATCATAGGCTGACATAAAGCAATATTAAACTCAAATTTCACTTTTTCCCCACTCAAAGGTCAAAATTGGGCCAAATGGGACTCATTCGCCACACATGGTGAGAGGGTCCTATGTGTAAGAAAATATGTGAATTAAACTAATCAATCACACACAACAGATGAAATGTATTAAATTAAGGAAATCTAAATTAACCAACCAAAATTTGATAAAGTAACTCCTTAAAAACATTCCATCTTCTTTTATTCTTAAATGTCCTTGTAATTGTGCTCTTAGATCTTGACTATGCACTAAATTACTCAGATACCACCTAACAAATGAGTAGCCTCTGAGCTAAAATGCAGAAACTATGTCTACACCTACATGATTTTGATGTTTTTGATTAAAAGGTGAACTAAGTGATATGTAGAATGATGATTTGGTGTATACATCTAAGAATGTAGCCATGATTCTAAATTAATTGCTAAACTATTCTAAATGCTGAATAAAAAGGCAATTAAGCTCTCAAATGCTAAGATGAATTCTATAGAGTAATTGTAGGCTATGTTCTCTTATGAAAAAGTTGTCGCTGAGCCTCTATTTATAGATTTCACCAAGGTAGTGGGTGAGTTGGCCACAATGGATGATTAGGATTAAATTTTGAGAGATCGACAATGAGAAATGAGGAGGTTAGAGAGAATTAAGGAAATTGTCCCCTTTAGTAGAACAATCTTGCCATGTGTAGAAAAGAATCAATGGAAGGAAGAAGCCATATGTCCTTGAGTTGGTTAAAATTGTTGAGAGTAAATATCCATATTAAAAATCAGGAATAATTATTTTCATGTGACACATGTTGAGTTGGAAGATGAGGTGGAAGGAGGTTAGGAGAGTATGGAGAAATGTGACAAAATTCAAATTTAAAAATTCAAATTTAATGAGAGAGAATTAATCAAATAAAACAAATTAGTTAAACTTGTTTATTTTAATTAAATCATGAAGAAAGTGGTTTAGATAAGAGGAATTAAGAAATATGAAGTATACAAATAAGCTTTTCAATTTATTTATATAGTAGAGGAAATAAAGATTTTATTAATTAAATAATCAATATTTAATTAATATTCTCTAGACCAATTTTGGATGTATACATTTTGCCCTTCTTTGAAGTGATGTGTTTATGCATTGCTTCAAAGAAAATTTTACTAATGTTGCTAAATTTTCGATGATGCCCCAAACAATGATTTTCAGAAGATAACAACTGTATGCCCCCTCGGGAGATAAATCAAGGAATTTTTGATGATTTTTGAAATTTTTTGATGATGTATGATGATGATGATGACAAAATTTTGATTTGATGATATTCTAGAGATTTATCTCCTAATATGGAAGAATTGGGTTGCCCCAATTAATTGACCCTTTTAAAAATTAAAATATCCCACCGAAATTACCCTTTTAGTTACCCTTATTAAGAGGTAAAAAGGGAAAAGAGGATTCATTTGTGCATTGGTAATTTTGAAAATTTGTGGATTGAGAGAGCATTTTTGAGCATTTGAGGGAAAATGGTGATCTCGTACGAGACTCATTGATTCAAGCGGGTGTGATGACACAATTGACAGTGGAATACAGACCTCCAATATGGATCTCCAAACCTTCCTTGTGAATTTTGAATGAATTTTTCCCACCTTTAATTTTGGATTTTAGATTTTTGAAAAGTTTTGACGCATACGAATGTTTTTGTAGTGCATCTACTAGATGTTTTAGCACATCCTCGTATAGTTTTAGTGCATCAACTAGTTTTAATGGCGGATTTGTAGTCTAAAATGGTGCATAGGCGGTCTGTAATGACACGTTAGGGTTTTAGATAGGGCATCTTGAAGAAATAGCGCATTGAAGGAATTGTGCAGCGCATCAAAGTAATTCTTTGGTGCATTGAAGACATTATGTATCACATCAGGGGAATTCTTTGGCACATCCCATGGAATAGCACATAGACCGAATTTTATGCCACATCTACTTTTTAACACAATGAAGTACTGTTATGGCACATCTAGGACATAATTGAAGATTTTGTAATTTTCCTCTTGAAATTTGATGATGTTTTCTCACGTCAGCTAATGATTTGTTTTTTATGATAGATCAGATGATTTAGTGATCTCATGATAGGCAAGATGCACTAATGATGATGGTTTTTTTACCTCATGATAGGTGAGGATAAAAAATAGATGTTCAAGAGATTTGATAGAAAATGTCACTAGAACTGATAGGATGATTGGTTGATGTTTGATTGATTTACTGATTTGATTTGATTGATTGATGTGTTGATTGGAATATTTTATAATGATAGGAGATGGATTTAGATAATCTTCAATCTCGAGAGAGGTTCCCACAAACTTGGAAGATGATCCCACATCTATCATGGGCTGATAGAGATATCATTGAGTGATGCAGATTATCCTCACTAATTGATATGCCCCAGATTAGGATTAATTGGGGATTGTTGACTGCGCTAGCAGAGAGGTGGCAAAGCAACCACAACACTTTTCATGTGGCCACCAGAGAGATGACTGTGACACCAGAGGATGTCTACAGGATATTGTAGATTCATATGGTAGGTGATATCGTTACCTATGATCACACTGAGTAGGGAGGTACAGATGCTCGATGCTAGATATTCCATGATGACTATATTGTTGGGTATGAGATGTTTTGGTAGGAGATGTTTGAGAGATGACCCTTTTCCTTCTATTCTTGCAGGTTTTTTCAGTGGCTTCTTATGTCCTAACAAGAAGGAAAAGGGATTATCCATTGGTTGAGGTCAGACATTAGAGCAGATGATTTAGTTTGGGACCTATTTCACTTGGGGTTCATGTATGCTTGCAAAATTATACCATGATTTGCACCAGGTAGTGTGCTTCAGAGGAGCCAATCTGTCCACAGGTGTGACCCTCTTATAGACATGGGCTTGGGAGCATATTGCGGTGACACAGCTAGAGACAGATAGATTTTGACCATTTGGGAGACCCTATGTCTATGGTTATGCAGGCCCAGTTGTCTAGTATAAGCTGGGAAAATTGGAGTATTGGAGATGGGTACTGGATGATCTAGATTCAATTACATCACGACCATATATAGACTATGAGTAGTGGGCTAAGGATCATTTGGAGGTGCCCTATTTTATGACTGCTAGATACCTTATTGGGTGGACATGCTTTATTATTGAGAGATTCTTGTTACGGAGGGTGCTCAGAAAGTACGACAAAGTTCAAGGGATGCCTCAGCGATTTGCTATGTATGTGTGAAGGCAAAGAGATGCGACTAAGTGGGGGCCAATGTTATCTTATGATGCCACATGTGATGAGTATCATCATTTATAGCCAGTGAATTGGGACTACCTTCTAGGGATTGTTAAGGGATATTTGACTAAGGAGTACTCACATTATTTTATTGAGCATCCATTTCAGATGATTCCAAGACATGATGAGCCAGTGCCAACGTTAGAGGATGATGAGGATAGACCACCCAAATAGAGGAGGGGTAGAGGTGGAGGTGAGGAGGGAGGAGGTAGTGATGATGGTGGGGATGATGGTGGTGATGATGGCGGAGATGACGATGGTGGTGGAGATGGAGGAGGTGATGCACACCCAAGATTGGATGTTAGAGTGCCTCGTAGGAGGCAATCCTTAGTGGTGGCAACACGATAGCAGGTGCAGATACGTTTTCCCTCATAGTAGCAACAGTCTCAGATCATAACATTGTATGCCCAGGTTTAGACCTTTCAGGTCCAGTTGACACAAGTGTAGGGACAGCTACAGACGATGCAGACATAGTTCTTGGCACAAGTTTAGGCATAGCTCTTATAGGCCCAGGCATAGATACATACTTTGATGGTTGAGAGTGATGCTACTAGACAGTAGCTAGCTTAGGTGCAAGGCCATGGACAGGTACAAGTATAAGTACAGGGCTAGGTTACTGCATTGACTGTGGAGAGAGATGCACTGAGGTGATGGGGAGAGTGGGCATGTGTAGGATCATCATCGAAAAAACATGCCCTTAAGTGGAAAAAAATTCAAAAAAATTAAAGTTAGGAAACTTGACGTAAAATTTTGAATAAGTTATCTATATTATTTAAAAAATGTGTAAGAATAGAATCTGTAGCAAATTGAATGTAGTTTCTAAACTATTAGGTTTATTTTTTAAAAAAATATCTATTTGTTGAAAATTTGAAACTTCAATGCAGTAGTACTTAAATTTCAAGGAAAAAAATAAGTAGGTGTATGTCGACCACCCTAACCACAATAAAATGATAATATATTTTTATAAGATTTTAGATATAGGTAGATGACTCATTTCCGATGTGATGCATTTTTTATAATTTTTCCAAGTAAATAATTAATTATGAATTTTTTAATTACAACTTTTAAAAAATATAAAAACTCGTATGTCTGACCACCTTAACTTGGTCAACAACTCATGAACTTCCATTTTTCTTTTTTTAATCCTATAGTATGCAAAGCATAGAATGGGACGCATGTTTTGGATTCAAAAATGTCATACCATTTGAAAACTATAGATGTGTTTCAATTAACCTATCAATCAGGACTTTAGTCGTCATTCAAATAGAAAATAAATAATTATTTGTTTTAAATTCAAAATAAAGCATAATTTATATTGGTGGAAAGCTAAGAATCTCCTTTAAAAACCCTTTTCATTTCATCAATTTTGGGTAAAAATAAAGTCGTCGGCCACATACCCTATATATACCCATCATATTGCCACTTTTTGGCCCATCACGATCCTACACATACTTGAGTAGGTAGAGGCTATCACTAAGAGATTGTCGTAGGCTGAAATAGCTGCTAGATCCACAGATTATTTTAGGGAGGTTCACCATACTGCACAAGAGGCCCAGTTTCACAAAGATCGATATCATGAGCTAGTTCCTCCTAAGCGATGGGTGAGCTTTGCACAGTCTCGATCTGGCAGGTCATAGTCTCAGACAATTAGTGCAGGTGTCACACAGCCATTGCCTAGAGATCAGAGAGATCCAAGTGTGGGTCCATCAGGTACAACAGGGGGTATAGGTCCAGGGATTCTAGCATCATCTGGAGGGAGCACCACATAGCTTTGATATTTGATGCTTTATTGTAATGTGGACATGTATACACTGATACTCGATGATTTACTACCATTTTTGATGATGTATTCCTTCTTATTTAGATATCCTTGTACACTTGACATCATTTTTGAGATATATATGTAGCGATGATGATGGTTGACCTATGTGTTTATGTACATTGATCATGGTGGATGCATTTAATTTCCTATTATATATGTTATGTGATGTTTCATGATGGTGATATGATATGCCATGGATGTAACATGCATTATGATTCTATGATGCTTTTATAAATGATGTCTATATGACCTATATGATGAATCTAATTATGTGAATGGAATGTGTTAATTGCTATGTTTTTATGCTTTTCTAATGCAAATATGTATGATGCAATAGATGAAATGAATGAATGAATGTTAATGCAGAAATGGACGAATGGAATGATTAAATAATGGTGGATTAATTCTACATGTTCGTATGGATGCATAATATGCATGATAATGTGTGTTTTTTTTTTTTGTATTTTCTAATGCAAATGAATGCATGTATGCAATGGATGAATGGAAATGTATATGGACGGAAATGAATGATAAATGGATTTATTTTTGGATTTTGATGATGCAAACACATATATGATCTAATGAATAAAATGATATGATAATGTTATGAATGATGTCCTAATGCCCATGCTTCTAAATGATCCTTTTTGGTATTGTGAAATGTACTCATTTTATTAAAGATAGAAATAACATCAGCCTTGGAGAAATCTATAAATAGAATAATTACAACATCTAATATGAATGCAACTTGAACATGCAACTCTAACAATGCAATGTTGTCATCCTAGTAATCAATTTATTGTGCTTGGTATCATCATTGAGCTTTTAAAATGTTGAAAGTGAGTACAAACATCAATGGTATAATTAAACCATGATGAATTGAGTACTACTTTCATGATATTTGATAGTGCAAGTTAACAAAAGCGTCTAGGTATAATTAAACCGAGATGACCAGAGCATTCCTTGCGTAAATAGACAAGAGTTAATCATTTTCCTATGTGAATCTAGAATGTCATCAGTGATACTTTGTAGAGCATGTCCCACAATGATTCACATAATAGTAATGATCAAATCACATACAATAGACAAAGAAAAACTATCATTCTCGATCATAGCTTCTCTAGTTCTTGACATCCTTGAGTTGCTCCTGAGAAATGATAACAACAATCACAATGCAAATAGTTTTGAACATTTGTGTTAAATTGATAAAACTGTGATTTAGAGTATCATCACCAAATGAAACTTGTTTTTGATTGATCTTGTTGTTGTTGGTGAGTTTGATTGATGTTCAAAGTTGTAGCCCATTTGATTGTTGTGTTTTCCCCATGTTGTCATACTATTGTTTGTCTGTTGCTTTGTAAGCTAAAAGATGGATTACCCCCAGTGAGTTCAAGATTTTTCCCCTAGTGGAAACAAACCAATTTATTATGGATATGTACAATGATTGACAAGCCAAAGTGAGACATGACCGGCATAGTGGAATATGTACATGAGGCTAAAATGAAGGATGCAAATAGTGACAGTAAAGAGCCAATGATCGACATGTATTCCCATAGAGGAAGAAGCCAACCTGTTACAAATAGTGTCTATTGCCAGGTTTTTACTACTTGCTTTTATTGCACTTTTTTAGATTTTATGATGATTTTTTGTATTTTTCTCTTCTTCTTCTTTTTTTGGTCTTTTTTTAATTTATTTTTATTTTTGTCTTCTTTTTTTTGTATTTTTGTATTTTTCTCTTTTTTTATTTTATTGTATTTTTCTCTTTTTCTCTTTTTTTGTTGTTACCGAGATACTTGTTTGCCAGGTTTTTACCAAGGTGACCATCTTTTCAAGACATTTTATGATTTTTTTGGATTTCTTCAAGACTTTTTCTGATATTTTTGGATTTTTTCAGGACTTTTACCGATGCAACAAATGAATCATATGTAGAATTTCTTGAGATGGAGGTTGTTCATGGGATCTTGAAATAGGTCCCCTTCTGGTGTGGATAACTGGTATGCTCTTGACCCAAAGACTAACACAATGACAAAGGGGCAGGGAAAAATTTAGTGGTGAATCTTCACCAATTGGAAAATTCTAAGAATCATCCAAGTCAAAATTGATGAATTTCTCACACCTAACAGTGTGTCCAAATCACCTATATTTTACGAACTATAGGTCCAACACATGTACATTCACCAATGAGTTTTTTTTATGAGGAATAGTTAAGCAACAAATTCACCATTTTCAAACTACGTGTTTCAATTGGTCTGACTAATATTTTCTCCTGGAATCTCGAAAGCATTTAATAAAAAACCTACATATTCGCCAATACTATTAAAAAAACATTGTATCAGGACCCATTTCACCAATTAAAATTTACAAATAGTTGCTTGTGAAGACCCATTTTTCCAATTAAAATTTATAAATAGTTTTTGATTAAGGAACAAATAGGTTTTGAAGCGAACCGAAACCATTTACAATTTTTTTTTGAAAGGATCTGGAACCCACAACTAGAAGGTTGTCTAAAAATAAATACAAGAAAGCATAGACAACCAATGATCAAAAGGAAACCAAGGCCAAAGAACCACAACCGACTACAAAGCCATAAGAGCAAGTAGCCAGCCAAGAACCAGCCCCAAAACAAGAACCACCAAGATTTACATTTAGAGTTACTCTTGTGGGAGCGGAGAGTCATGTCAAAAGGAGGCTTAGAGGACTTCTCCTTCTTGCCATTTACAGTGATCCAACCCTCTTCCACTTGCGCTACCTTGTCAAGCCAAGCCAACGCACCATTATCCTGAAGAAGAAAGCCTCCAGCTAGTGTCTTATAGATTTGAACCGTGTTCCTCCCTACAAGCATGGCCATATCAGGAGAGCCACCTAAAATGATCGTCAAAGCACCATTACCAGAAGCGGCAGCCACAAGCCCAGTCTCATTCTCTTTAGGGGTTTCAACAATGTATTCTTGCATAGCAACAAACCCTCCAATAGAGACATTTGGAAAGGATTCCCTAAGGCCCTATGAATCCAAGGAAAGAACCTAAGAAAAACTTCTAGGTTTCTCTACTTTCTTCTCAACCGTATAATGCTGCTGAGAAGCACCATTCCACCAAGTAGTCTTCATGGATTTTTTCTCAAAACCACATTGTGCAGCAGCATGACCTGCTTTAAAAAATATTTTGCAATGGAAGGGAATCCCCTCATAGTCCAAAGATTGGACCCAAGACCCCTCAGAAGGTTTAAGAACAATCTTAGCAAGCAACCCTTTTGAAACATCCATTTTGACCAGTATGCGGGGAAAGGTGGAATGAAGAATATCAAAGGATTCTTCATACACCAACAAAAGTCACCAAGGGCATCACCCACTTCCTCTAGAAGAGAATCAACCCATAAGTGGAGGGGAAGATTAGGTAGCCGAACCCAAATTGGGATCTTATTGAAAGTTTCAGAAGCAGGGTTGAAATCAGAATGCCAGGGCTTAAGCATCAACAAATGTTTGTCCTCCCAACTAAAAAAAATGTCACATAATATTATATTTCTATCTTGAGCATTATAAAACTTGGTAGTAAAAAACCCCTTGGCCATGGGGAAAATATGAACTTTATAAGAAATTGGAGGCTCCGATTCATGAGAGATCTAGGAATGTAGTTGAGGGAGTCTAGGCCAAAAACCCCTAAACCTCGACAGATCATCCCACGAACGGAGAGCTCAAAGACATTCTCTTCAATTTCTTCAACTATTTTTCCCTTCAGATCAACCAAGATGGTAGGAGAAATAGGGAAAAAACCACTGAACGATAGTCTCCCATGCCCTAGTTTTGGGTCATTGCCCACACAATAAGGCCTCTACCCTTTCCCCACAAAACGCTAGTCCCCGCAGCACTATCTGTCACTGACTTCTTGTTGTGGAAGTCTCCTCCCTCGCTAAAACCAGAGGCATGGGCCATAGTCATCTTAGCCTTCACTAGATTCCTCCCATCCTTTTTTGTATTCGTCTCAGCCATTTTCCCAATAAACAATAATTGATGAACAAAATTTATAAATAGTTGCTCATGAGGACCTATTTCGCTAATAAGATTAAAAAATAATTACATCGAATGACACATTTCTCCTCAAAAATTACAATATACCATTGTATAAACAAGCAAGATTCATCAAATATTTAATATACCATTTAAAAATCCCACGAAATTCGCCAAATATGGAATCATGGATTGATATAATTACAATCGAAAGTTTCATTTATTCTTACACATTTTGTTTGGTTCTAAGGTTCTACTTCTCCATTCGGAAGCCAACAAAAGCTGAAAACATAGAATTAAATTGTGAGTGATCATTTCTTCATAGTTTTATTAGTTATAAAAATAAGTTTTCTTTATCTCTTTCCATTCTTGCTTCAACAAAGATAACCTTAGAAGTTAGAACCAAACTTTGAATTTTTGAAGTTTTTGAAACCTCTGACCCATCGAGTAGAAATATGACCAAGAAAGAATTGCAACTCAACAAAGTGAACCATCAACCAAGTGGGGGAATCGAGAAGTTATGAAAATTTAGAACTTTGCGAGAAGGTTATAAAACTCTAAGGACTAGCAACTAAGGTTAGGAAAAGCCAAAAAAATTATATTGTATTCCATGGTATTGAATTTCATATGTGATTCTGCATCATTTTTAAAGAACAACACTTATCAAAGTAATTACAAATTCCTATTGAATTTCAATTCACAGAATCTTTGATAAATAACTAAAAGGTATATTATTAATCCATTCCTTGAACATAAGCTAATAGTTCAACATCCATAACTTATAAGTTATAAGCTAACAGAAGCTAACAATTCAATATAAATAACTTATAAAGGCATACACCCAACTTAAACAATAAAATATTAAACTACAAAATCACCTAAATTATACTGAGAATCCTTATGCATCCATCACCATAAAATATTTATTCATGTAGATAAACATTCCACGGAAATGAAACTATCCAAAAATCTATGATGCCAATAATAAATAATCCACTGGAAAATATAGAGTTTTTTTTGTCCTGATAACAATTTCTTGAAGACAACCATTTTAGAAATTAAAATTAAAAGTCTTCGAAGTATCAAGAGAGCCAAATTAAAGAAAATAACATAAAAACTAAAAACTAAATAGTGGTCCCACTCCCAACACTGACTCCTTAGCTTTCAATTATTCATGCCTCCTCCTTCAGTAACAGCTCCTGTGCATTTACTCTTTGCCTTTATTCTTGGTACTTGGTGACAATTGTGGTGATGTTTTTGCTTCTTGGATTTGTAGTAATCTATAACCTAGTTCTCCATGTGTCCAAAGAATTTTTAGACTCAACCAAAATCTGAGATCTTTTCTCTGCTCCACATTTATAAGTCCTTAGGTGGATCTCCATTTGATTGAGTTTTGCGGACTCCCATGCCACTGTAGCATGATCAAATATTTCTTTCTTGAATATCTCTCTAAACTTCAGAGAGCTCTATTTTATATCTAGAATGTTTTCATCAAAATCATCAGTAATTTCCACTCCCAGAATACGACAATCTTCTTTAACTTCTGTCAACATTTCATAATATTGTTCAAGTGTATTATTAATTTCCTTCACCAGATTATCATATATATTCAATTTCCATTCCAATGAAATGGACCAGGAAGGGTCTAGCTCCTTAGGATTATTCATAATTTTCACACCAATTAATATCTTTAGATCCATAGAGTTTAATTAATTCATTTCTTAAGCAAGCACATAGAGACTAGTTTGATCTTTTATGAGTTGTTGCAGTTCTATTACTAACTACTTCATCTTATTAACAACTTGAGTGTAAAAGAGTGCAAATTTATTCAAAAAGAAGATAGCTTCTTGAGATATTTTATCGATCCCCTCACAAGCAGCTCTAAAATAGCTCAAATTATTTTTAATTTTCTCTATGGTGAGCACATCAATTCCCTCTACCTAAGAACTTGAGGCTTCATCAGATGTAATAGGAGTGGCCATGGAAGAATTAAACTTACTCAATGAGAGGACTTGAGATTCCAATTTTATATTTTCTTTCCTCTGTTCTCTCACTCTTTTAATCAAGGTATTGATTGAATAATTGGCATTGTACACATCACCTTCCAGTGTTAGAGGACCCATATCAACATGTACGACTTTGTATTCCATCTATGTTATTTCATCTTCATTTAAATCCTTCACAGGATCAACAAAGTCTAGCATTTGATTTCTAGAAGTAGCATCACTCACCATCCTTGACATCCTCCTGACTTTCTTAGGTTTTGAAGAGCTTTGAAGTAACTTTGAAACTGTATCCACTCTAACTGTCATTGTAGGAATATGCTTTCTCTTCTTTTCCCCTTCTTTTTTCATCCATCCTAGGGAGGCTACTACCAGACCATAATTTTCATTTCCACTAATAGTTTCTTTAGCAACGTTAGGAGTGATAGGTGGTTTATCAACCAAAGGTAGGGAAGAGGGACATTCAAAGTTAGACAAAGGAGGAAAGATATTATCTTCAGTGATCTGTTTAAAGATAGCTTTAGAATCTGTAGACACAAGCTCTCCTTGATTGGTCTTCTTCTTAGGGGTAGGAGAAAGCACACTATTTTATTCACAGATGCTCTTCAACTTGACTATTTCTTCTAGCCTATCACCATCACCTCTTGACTAATAATTTGCACTAGAGGACCTCATAGAGGGTTTCCCTGATGATACACTTGGACCAGATGCTTGCATAGGCCCATATTCATTCTTTTCTGATGACTTAGGCTCCTGAATAGAACCAACAACTTGTCGCCATTTCCTATTCAACCAATCCTGGGTTCTTTTAAGCACACTAGGGCAGCACGTATCCTCATATCTGAAATTTCACTTTGGCTCCAATCAAGCCTAGGGTGGGATTTATCAAGAAATTTTTCATATGCAAGATCTATGATTGTTGAATCCTTGGCTACATTTTTAGGAATGTGAAATGATAGCCCGAAAGACTGTATATGTTTTATCATTAGGCTCATATAATCTCTTCTCAAAAATTCCTTCTCATCAACAGAATCTTCCCAGAAATATTTGATAGATGGTTGATGCCAATATAAGCTCCCTCCATAGAGATTATGCTTCACAAAACCCTTACTATCAAAATAAGCTCTAATAAACAGATTTTGGAGGTTATATTCCTTGAGAATTCCTTCAGCTCTCCTAGCCATCCAGTTTTATTTTCACACAAAAGAAGGGGTCTCCAATGGGAAGAAATATCCTCTTTTATCCATGTTCATATACTTAATATTAACCATGGCCATTTTTCAACAAATTTCTAGAAATATCAATAAATCTTCAGGATACTGAGGTTATTTAAATGGGGCTTTCTCAAAACGCCCTATTTTGAGATAGGAAAACTTATCAAATTGGATATAAAAGCTCCCAAATTTTGATACAAGAAAAATGGATTAAGGGGAAAGGCACATTTTTGGATTTCCATCTAGCTTCCTTACAACCTCCATTAAAAATGCATCATTAACACAACAAAAAGCACCCATTCCAAATTTTTTAGTGAACTGAGGAAAGCATTTATAGATAGGCATATCAAAAGCTTGGGTTCCTTGCAGCTCCAACCTAGGACAAAAGGACCTTTGACTACCTACAATGTATGTCAGGAAAGAACACATACAAACAGTAGCAGTCTTATGGAAATTAATTAATTGCTCATTCAAATGGAAGAAAATAACTTCACCCCAGTCAATGAAAATGTTCTCATCACAAAATATCAAGATAAACCGGAACATCCAATCCTCAAATAACTCAACCTATGGATTTCCAACAATGCAGTGCAATAAAGCAATAGCATCTACAATTTCTCCCTTGAAATATTTTGAGTTTACTCGGCAGTTGTGACTTACCTTTCTTTTCAAACTTCAACTAGGTTTTGGCCATGGAGTTCTTACACTAGTTATTATTCGCTTTGAAAAATTCACCAACCACTGTGATAGACATGTCTTCTACATGTTACCTTTCTCAAATCTCCAACGCATAGGAAACAAATTTAGGAGAAATTTTTTCAATTACAATTCCATCCGCGACTTTAATTTCCCACGTCTACGGAACGTACCTTCTCACACATGCACTTATAAGGTCCACACTCAACATAGCTTTTGGAAACCCTCTAGCCTGAGCTAGCCTGCTCTCTAAGAGTTTTATATCCAACTCAAACTTGTCGTCCCTCTCCAGACACACCCAAAATTCATCTAACTTAAAAGGTTCAAGCGTCGTATCCCTTATGCCACCCCAACATTCACTCTACATGAGCAAAAATTCACAGAGAATGAATTTTTGCACATGAGATTCCGAGAAGTGTTGGCGTTGGCAAAGAATGAGAATGTAGGCTAAATGCTCAAGTACAACTTCGCTACCCACTTATGCCATTATTTTTTATAGGATGTGCTTTAAATGTGGCATTCAATTTCATACCTTGAAAATATAGGCTTTAAATGTGCATGCTTTTGGAAATTATTGAAAAGACAACTCAAGTTTATTCTATACATAGAATTCAATGAGATGTCAGATGAAAACGCCTTTGAAAGGAAAGATAAGGGCATGGCCCCATGCTTCTTCTTAGCTTATTTTTGCTAGCAGCCACTGCTCAACATTTTAAGCAGCATTTTGTGGAGCTGGTGGCCCCATGATTGTAATTTTGTTTGCTTATTTGTAAGCAGTCAATTTAAATTTGATTTTTTCAACTGCTAATAATATTTTGTGCAAGTAGAAATTGGAGGGAAGAATTGAAGCCAAAAGTAAACAAAGGGCAAAGAGATTTGTGGAGCCACATGACATTTTTTATAATATGTACCAGTTGGTTATTTTCAGGCCCCACATTTTTTCATAGCTTCTATTCAATTTTTAAGCAGTTGTTGCTTCACAAAAATAGGAGAAGATTCTAAATTATCCTATTCTCACAAATATTTTTTTCATAGGGACATCTAATTGCTTAATTTTAAGTAGAAAATAGACTTAAGTAGTAGCATGGGGATAGGGGGTAAGTCCATCATGTCGCATTGTCGCTAAAACTTGGAACCTCGAAACAAAAGTCTAAAGTTTTAGTGTTTTCGAAACCTCCAACCCACCAACTAAATCCACACACTGTAACTCAAAGGTTAGGTATGCATGAACTTAAGTTATTCCACAAAGTGAACCAAGTTAGGGAATCAGATAGTTATTAAAATTTAGAACTCCACTATAATGCGACATGTCACATGGTTATAAAACACAAAGGCCTAGTGACTAAGCTTTCTTTGGACCCTTATTTTGAGTCTACAACCATACATCAAATGTTCATTGAATAGTTGAGTAATTTATGATATAAATATTAAACATTTGTTTAAAAGTTTTTTTTATTTTTAACCATTAATGCACTTAGATTATGAAGGCCTTTATAAAATGAATTACAATGTCACATTAATAGCACAACCATTAATAGCATAGTAACTCTTAATGTTGCAAAGGACTTAATAAAAGGAATTACAATGTCAAATTAATAGCACAACTATCTAAAAGAAAAGATATTCAATAAAAAACTATCTAACCAAGTGGAAGCACTAGATATTGGAGTTACAAATCTAAATTCAAAAGAATTATAATTTTATCCTTCAGGGAAAAAAAAGTTATGCATTATACAATGAGCATCACTTTTTAAAAATGTTGTTTTCTGAAAGATTTTTTTTTTTTGAGGGAGACAGAAATATAAGTGTAATATAATTCCACAAATTTTGAAAAAAATATATTTAGAATGTACAGACAAAATTTCATGAAACTCTAGTTTGCATCATCTTCTAATTCCTCACTGTTTAGCCGCTATAGGTGCCCGAATGTGAAGATTTAGTTAAAAAAATAATTTCAGTGTCCAATTTGGCAAAAAATTGTAAACCACTATTGTGGGATCACCCGTGTGCATCTCTCAATTTCACAGAATCCTCAAATTTTAGTTTCTCTCTAGCAAGAGATCTTTTCACACATGCACCCGCTCCATTATGTTCCCCTTTACCATGTCCAACCTCAAAAAAAATCCACATGTGTTGGATATTACTTTCCTTATGAATAGTTTTACATAACAAATAAAACATTCTAGGATTCTTAAATTGACCCATGTAATTATCCAACATATGAGTTGTTCTCTTATTTGAATTCCTCTCTATTTGAAATTTTTATAACATATATCAAAAAGATATTGAACAAACTCAGATGAATGTAATCGATTATCACTTACATAAAAATGGTACTCTCTCAAAAAAATTCTATTATCTTCTCTACTATCATTTGCATGTCTATAAACAATATGAACAAATATAGCTACTTGCATTGAATTATAATACTATGATTGAATTTCTTCTTGTGGAGCAAAAGTATAATTTTTAGCAAAATCAACAACTGACAGTATAGTTCCAATTGGGAATGTGTTTTTACATAAACAAAATTGATTGTCAATCCTATGAGCATATTGAGAGTTTTTAACATATTTAGGTACAATCTTATCTTTAAATTCTTTAATAAATGCATGCACACTAAATTTTTCCATAATTAGCTCACAATGTTTTTTAGTTTTTCCATCTTTTAAAGAATACTCAACATTTTTAAATTTTTTTACATCCACTAATTGTTGTCCAAATTCATCTAAACTACTTTCATGCATACATTCTCCTAGAACAATGAAAATTTTTCACATCTATCACATTCTTTAGAAACGTGTGCTTTTAAATAAAATAAGTTTCCATTAGAGGGTTCACAAAACAAACCTGCTATAAAATCTTTCATTGTTTCAGGTGGCATATTAAGAGCACAAATGTCCTACATAATTTGGTTAGCATGCACAGTACATAAAAAAATATCATAATAATAATGAAATTGTACACGAGTATTACAACAAGAGATTTATTGTTTATTAATTCTAACATAACAAGGTTTACACTTTTCAAATGATCTTTGCATTATGCTAATATTAAATGGTAAGATTAAATCATCTAATTTTTTTTTATATAATTCAATTTGAATCATATCTAAGAGATACTTTGGATGAGGTTCACGAATTTTGGAACCCACCCTTAATTTTAAGACATCTCTAATGTTAGGTGATACTCTTGTATTATCATGCCAATATTTTTTTATTAAAAAATTGATTTCATTAGTTAATTTCACGTCTAATCTTGGGAGTCTACCACTAAAACTCCAACATTGATTAATTGGATCCCTTTCAATACTTTCTCTTCTTTTAGTAGCTCTTATCAAAGTTTTAGGATTTACTTTTATACATTTACTAATCTTACTTAACATTCTTTTATTTGGCAGGACCATTTCAAGTAAAGATGTGTCACATGGGCAAGAAGCAAGTTACCTATTAATGATGATAGGATGGGGTAATTACATCATGATCATCAAATTGTATGGGACCGTGCTTAGTTGCTTAATTTGCAATACTACCTAGCACACTTTGTGGGTTCTTAGATTTTGTGGGACCATTTCAAGTAAATATTTCATCATTGTCTACCCCGCTGTGCTTGCCAAAATGGGTGGAGACAGGAGAAGAGTTGAGCCAGATAGTGTTGAGATGCATACTAGAAATACCAAAGCATGGAACAAAGTAAAAAGTGGGGGTTTACTCCCTTTTCTGGAAAAACTCCATAGGTCGAATTAGGAGGCGACTAAGCATTTTGAGAAGAATTGGAATAATGGGGAACTGACCCTTTTTTGTAGGAAAGTGGGGCTCGATGAAAACCTTATAGTTGAAGTGATTAGAATGCCCATTGATGGACACAAATTTTTCAGGGACAAGGTTTTCTCTGATGAAATATTTACTGCCCTAAGGTTTCAGCCCTAGAAGAAAAGAAACACTTTGATAAGCTTACCTTAGACAGCCTGAAAGGAATACTTACTGCCTATGAAATGAGAACTAGCAAAAATAATTAAATAGGAAAAGAAATTGCATTTAACAATGAAAAGAAAGAAAAATTCGAAGTCAGTGAATGAGAGTTGTCTGATTCTAAAGAATCCCACTTTGTTAGAAGATTTAAAAAGGGATCGGGAAAATATGAGGGAAAACTTCCTTTTAAATGTTTTAACTGTGGAAAAATTGGTCACTTTTTTGCAAAGTGTCCCTATGACGATCAAATTTGTGACAACGAGACAACTGAAATACATCCTAAGAAGAAGGCCTTCAAACCTAAATGAAACTTCAATTTCAAAAAGAAGAAAAGTCTATTTAGTAAGGATGAATCTAATATTGAGTCTGAAAATTCATCAGGTGAAGAAGATGAAACCTTGCTCATGGCTGAAATTACTCAGCAAAATGATTCAAATACCATTGACACTGAAGAAGGTGAAGTAGATCTTGAAAGTGAGTTGAAATGTGTTTTACAAGAGGTCAGAAAACTCAAAAAAAAAGTTCTTGCTCAAGAAAATAAACCAGATCAAGAAATGGTCTCTCTGAAAACTCAACTTGAAGAAGCTAAAAGAGTTGAAGACTATCTTCGAGAGACTGTAAGCTATAAAGATCAAGAAATTCAAAAACTGGAACAAGAAGTAGTTCTTCTTAGGAAGGAATTGAAAAATATGAAAGCACTCTAAAACTGAATAAGATGCTCAGCAAGAAGAAGATGTACAAAGATAAAACTGGTGTTGGTTTTGAAAAGGGTGAATGCTCAATTGACCATGGAAAACAAAACCTCTCTTCTGAAGTCAAAGGTTCAGGTTCAAATCACTCAAAATTTGGTAAGGATCATGTTCAGTCTTTAAGAGGTAATAGATCTTCATATAGAGTCAATCCTTTCTTCTATGGATATTGTTTTTTATGCAACAAATTTGGCCATAAGGTGAGCTCTTGTAGGTTTATGAAACATAGAATACCCAGGTTTGGTCTTAGGTAACACTATGGTTTTGTTAGACAGATCAGATGTTTTAAATGCAATGCTTTGGGACATTCTGTCAAACAGTGCAGAACTGATCTGCAATCTAAACAACAGAATATTAAAAAGGTTTGGAAACCTAAGACTGTTAACAACATTGAGCAAACTATGTTGGTTGAAACTGCTTTTCATTCCAAGAAAAAGGACTTATGGGTCTTGGACAGTGGATGTTCTAACCATATGACTGGTGACAAGGATAAATTTATAAATCTTGAAGATTATGTAGGTGGTTATGTTAAGTTTGGTGATAACTCTAGTATTCAAATTAAAGGTAGAGGTTCACTTCTTCTGAATGAAGACACTCCTATCTATAATGTGTACTATGTGGAAGGTCTCAAGCATAATCTTCTAAGTGTTAGTCAAATCTGTGATAGTGGTTATCATGTTCTTTTCACTTCACAGGGATGTGAGATAAAGAATAAGCTTGGAAAGGCTATTGGAGCTGGGAGGACAAAAGGAAATGTGTACAATATTCTCGACACATCAAGCAATGACAATAATCAAGGTATGTGTTTAATGGGCCAAATTGAAGAAAGCTGGCTATGACATAAAATATTAGGACACATAAACTTTGAAAATATGGTTAGAATCAGTAAGAATCAGAATGTTAGAGGTTTACCAATCCTTAACAAGCAAGAAAATTTTGTGTGCAAAGAATGTCTAAGTGGTAAACAAACAAAAGTCAGCTTCAAAACAAAAGAACATTCTTCTTCAAAACCTTTACAGCTTGTGCATACTGATTTATGTGGACCAGCCAGAACAAGGTCTATTAATGGTGAAAAGTACTTTATGTTGTTTGCGGATGATTATACTAGAATGGTTTGGGTCACATTTCTTAAGCACAAATCAGAAGCATTTGAAAGGTTTAAAATCTTTCATAAATTGGTTGAGAAGGAATCTGATTTGAAACTTAAATGTCTGCGATTTGACAAAGGAGGTGAGTTCACTTCTCAAGAGTTTATTGATTACTATGAACAACACAACATTAAAAGATAGTATGCTACAACAAAAACACCTCAACAAAGCGGGGTAGTTGAACATAAGAATAGAACTATAAAAGAAATGGCTAGAACCATGCTAGATGAAGCTAAGTTGTCTGATATGTATTGGAAAGAAGTTGTTCATACAGCTGTATACATTTTGAATAGAGTGTAGCTTAGGGTGAAAACTAAACACACTCCTTATGAACTTTGGTATGGAAAAACTACTTCTGTCAAACACTTTAAAATTTTTGGAAGTGTTTTATCAAGAAAGATGGTGATAACCTTGGGAGCTTTCAATCAAAGAGTGGTGAGGGTATCTTTTTAGGATACTCAACTCACAACAAAGCTTATAAATACCTTAACAAAAGGCTTAATAAGATTATTGAAGTTATTAATGTAAAATTTGATGAAAGACCACATTTGTATGCTGAATCTTTGCAGGATAATGAGGAAGAAGAACTTGAACTAGAAATAATTTCAAAAGGAGCTGAAACAGTAAAGCCTAATACTGATGAAACAACAAGCCCTGAAAAGGTTGCACCAAACGCTCTAGCTAAAAATCACCCCAAAGATTAGATTATTAGGGATAAAAATGTAGGAGTTCAAACAAGAAGAAAGGCTGCAGAATCTGATGAAAAGGCACAAATTACATTTTGTTTAGTTACTCAGTTTGAGCCTAAAATTTTTAATGAAGCTCTCACAAATTCATGTTGGGTTAATTCTATGTAGGAAGAAATAGATCAGATTGAGAAAAATAAGACTTGGGAATTAGTCCCAAGACCAGATGACAAGAATGCCATTTGAGGCAAATGGATATATAGAAACAAGCTTGATGAAAATGGAAATGTTGTTCACAACAAAGCAAGATTTTTCTACAAAGGCTATGCTCAACAAGAAGGTATTGATTTTGGTGAAACCTTTGCACTTGTTGCTAGATTAGAATCTATCAGAATCTTCTTGGCTTATTTTGTTTATAAATACTTTACTGTTTATCAAATGGATGTCAAAACTGCCTTTTTAAATGGCTACTCAGATGAAGAGGTCTATTTTGAACAGCTTGAAGCATTTATTTGCACAAAAAAGCCTAACCATGTTTACAGGTTGAAAAAGGCCCTTTATGGCTTAAAACAAGCACCTAGAGCTTCGTACTCTAGGCTGGACAGTCATTTGCTTTCAAATGGTTTTGTTAGAGGAGGTGTAGACAACAATCTTTATGTTAAAACTAAAGGCTCTGATATTCTGGTTGTTAAAATTTATGTTGATGACACTATCTTTGGCTGCAACAATGTTACTTTGAGTAAAAAATTCTCTCAGCTGATGGAATCTGAATTTGAAATTTCATTATTAGGAGAATTAAATTTCTTCTTGGGTCTTCAAATCTCTCAATGTGAAAATGAAATATTTCTTTCTCAAACCAAGTATGCTAGAGAGATGTTTAAGAAATTTCAGATGCATGAATGCCATCCAGTTAGCACTCCAATGGTTACTAGATGCAAACTTACTAAGGTTGATGATTCTCCTGATACAAATCAAATTGAATATAGATCAATGATCAAGGCAGTCTGTTATATTTAACTACTTCTAGACCTGACATCATGCAGGTAGTTTGCACAGTTGCACGGTTTCAGGCATCACCTAAAGAATCCCATGTCACTGCTGTTAAAAGGATTTTTAAATATATTTAGGGAACTCTTGATTATGGTCTTTGGTATCCTAGAAGCAATGATTTCTCTTTGATTGCTTATACTGATGCTGACTGGGCTGGTTGTTTGGATGATAGGAAAAGCACCAGTGGTGCTGCATTCTTTCTTGGTGATCATTTAGTGGCATGGCACAACAAGAAACAAGAATTTGTTTCTCTTTCTACTGCTGAAGCAGAATACATTACTGCCACTTCATGTTGTACTCAAGTTCTTTGGATGAGTCAAACTCTATCAGATATGGGTATTGATGTTCCTAAACCTGTTTCAATTCTCTGTGATAACACAAGTGCGGTAAATATCTAAAAAAATCCTGTTATGCACTCTCGCACTAAACATATTGCTATCAAGTTTCATTTTCTGCCAGAAAAGGTACTGGCTAATGAAGTATGTTTACATTTTGTTGGATCACAAGATCAGGTGGCTGATTTTTTACTAAGCCCTTAGCAAAAGAGTTATTTCAAAGGCTAAGACTTCGATTGGGAGTTATCTCTCAATTGTTACTTCTCTAATTCACCTAGCTTCAGCTTAGGGGGAGCATGTTATATATTTTGATTCACTTACAGCTCTCCTACAATCTTGGTTGTTGCTCTGTTACTCTTTTTTGCAAGTGTTTCTCATGATATTTTGGTTGGATTCTCAGTTGTGATTCTTGGCAATGCACATTCTTCTCTTCTATCTCTATCATTGAGGCAAAAAGGGGGAGAGTCATTTGTGTTTTGCCATCAAGGACAAAGGGGGAGTTTGTTGGATCTCAGTTGTGTTCTGATTGGTTTGTCCTTGATGAAAAAATTCACCTTTGAGTATCATATTGGAATGACATTCAAGAGGTCTTGGCAACAGAGGAAAGGACTATGGACATAACATTCAAGTGGTCTTGGCGACAGTGGAAAAGTCTTTCAGCATGAGTTGTGTTCACCGCTGAGAGGTCTTACCAAATGAGTCAGGTCTCACTGACTATTACATGAGGTGGTTCATCGGCGTAAGTAATCCCAATCAGCATATTGTTTCATCAAGCGCTTTGTGTCTTGGCGACTGGCATATTAAAGATTCACTTCGGCCAGACATGTTACCTTCGATATGAAGTCACAGTGAGATTGGTATGTCACACCGACCGCCGTTGAAAGAACTTATCGGCAAGAGTTGCGGCATCGTTATAATGTCTTAGCAAACTCATCATGTCTCCCTGACTGGCAACAAAGGGTGATCATTTCAGCAAAAAGGTTTGTCTTTGTTGTAACATCTTGGCAAACTCACTTTGTCTCACCGATCGAAGGAAAAGGAACATATCGGTAGGAGTGTTGTATTCGGTATGTTGTCTCACCGAAGACATATTGTCTCACCGATCGTGCACTGAAAGATCTTATCGGAAAAGGTTGTGGCTTCGATGAAATGTCTTAGCGACTCTGTAGTGTCTCACTGACTTTATGCAAAGGGTTATTTCGCCGAGACTCTTGTAGCATCAGAGTGATGTCATAGAGAACTCGTTAGGTCTTTCCGACTAATTCTTGAGGGGCTTTCGGTGAGAGGTTGGTAATGTCTCAGCGACTCAGAGTGGATAAATATTTTTGGTATGACATTGTGTGCTCTCCAAGAGGTCTCCCCGACATTGATATTTTTTGGCGATGCATAAAACAAAAATAACATTTCGGTGTGACTCATGTGTATCGAAGAAAGGTCTTGGCGAATTTGAAGTCTTATACCATCCGACAACATAAAGGTATACATCTCAGTAAGAGTTAGGGTTTTCGGCGTGAGGTCTTGGCGAGTGACCTCCGGTCTTTCCGATGGAACACAAAAGGTTTTTGTCAGCATAAGTTCTGACTTGTCTCAGTGACACACAAGATGATAGGTGACTTTCGGTATGACTCAAGCGATCTACATAGGGTCTCCCCAATATCAAAGGCTATAGTGATGGTGAATGAAACAAAAGGGCGTCTCAGTGAGAAAGACTCTTGTGTCTCAGCGACTGGAACAAATCAAATAGAAATGTGTTCTTAGGGAAACATAAAGTTCTTCGATAAGGTTTCTCCCCGATGGCAGAAGGTCATGGCGTCGCACAGGGACAAAAGGAACGATCAATGTTTTAATTGCCTTTGGCAGGACAATATGGATGTCTCAGCGAATGGTTAACGAAGTCTCAAACTCTGTGGCCGTTATGGAAATTTCAAAATACAGTTGTAGGCTGACATCATTGATTGGCATCAAATCTCAGAACCATTACATGGTAGCATATTCATTGAGTTTCCTTTTTTTGAGCAGTTGCGTTTTTGTAATAATGGATGATTTGCAGCTCTTTGGATAAGCATTACTCTTGATTTTTTTCCATCATCTACAGTCTGTCATTATTCAACTAAAATTAGCAAGTGAGTTTCAGATTCTGGTGTAAAACGCAATACCTTCTTATTGACAGACATACTTGAAATGTATATATAAACCAGTGTTGAAAACAGTAAATTTCTCTAGTTGTAATTCTAGAATATTGTTCTATGGCTGTATCAAAAATGTATTGAAATACTCTGAAAAACAGAGAGATATGTGCTGAACTTAAAACAGAAAAATCCTCTGAGTCATTATTATTGTTCAAAACATAATTTGAGGGGTTGGTACTCCTTGAGATGGGTGTCTAAAAATGAGGGATTGGTGCTCCTTGATTTGGTGCTCAAAAATCAGCCTATAAGGCATTGTGAATTGTTGTTTAAAAAGATTAAGCCTGCAACACATTTTGGGAGTGGTTTTTATACTCCAGGAGGGTTTTCCACTCGGCAAAATCTTGTGTCTCTTTGTTCTTCTGTGTGCTCTCTGATTTATTCTGTTGTTGTTGTTTCAGTTCACTATTGGGAGAGTGGGCATGTGCAGGATCATCATAAAAAAAACAGACCCTTAAGTGGAAAAAAATTCAAAAAAATTAAAGTTAGGAAACTTGACGTAAAATTTTGAATAAGTTATCTATATTATTTAAAAAATGTGTAAGAATAGAATCTGTAGCAAATTGAATGTAGTTTCTAAACTACTAGGTTTATTTTATAAAAAAATATCTATTTGTTGAAAATTTGAAACTTTAATGCAGTAGTACTTAAATTTCAAGGAAAAAAATAAGTAGGTGTATGTCTGACCACCCTAACCACAATAAAATGATAATATGTTTTTATAATATTTTAGATATAAGTAGATGACTCATTTCTGATGTGACGCATATTTTTTTATAATTTTTTTCAAAGTAAATAATTAATTATGAATTTTTTAATTACAAATTTTAAAAAATATAAAAAACTTGTATGTCTGACCACCTTAATTTGGTCAACAATTCATGAACTTCAATTTTTCTTTTTTTAATCCTATAGTATGCAAAGCATAGAATGGGACGCATGTTTTGGATTCAAAAAATGTGATACCATTTGAAAACTATAGATGTTTTTCAATCAACCTATCAATCAGGACTTTAGTTGTAATTCAAATAGAAAATAAATAATTATTATTTTTTAAATTCAAAATAAAGCATACTTTATATTGGTGGAAAGCTAAGAATCTCCTTTAAAAACCCTTTTCATTTCATCAATTTTGGGTAAAAATAAAGTCGTCAGCCACATACCCTATATATACCCATCATATTGCCACTTTTTGGCCTATCACGATCCTACACATACCTGAGTAGGTAGAGGCTATCACTGAGAGATTGCAGCAAGCTACGACAACTATCAGATCTACATATTATTTTAGGGAGGTTCACCATACTACACAAGAGGCCCAGTTTCACAAAGATCGATATCATGAGCTAGTTCCTCCTAAGTGATGGGTGAGCTTTGCACAGTCTCGATCTGGTAGGTCATAGTCTCAGACAATTAGTGCAGGTGTCACACAGCCATTGCCTAGAGATCAGAGAGATCCAAGTGTGGGTCCATCAGGTACAACAGGGGGTATAGGTCCAGGGATTCTAGCATCATCTGGAGGGAGCACCACATAGCTTTGATATTTGATGCTTTATTGTAATGTGGACATGTATACACTGATACTCGATGATTTACTACCATTTTTGATGATGTATTCCTTCTTATTTAGATATCCTTGTACACTTGACATCATTTTTGAGATATATATGTAGCGATGATGATGGTTGACCTATGTGTTTATGTACATTGATCATGGTGGATGCATTTAATTTCCTATTATATATGTTATGTGATGTTTCATGATGGTGATATGATATGCCATGGATGTAACATGCATTATGATTCTATGATGCTTTTATAAATGATGTCTATATGACCTATATGATGAATCTAATTATGTGAATGGAATGTGTTAATTGCTATGTTTTTATGCTTTTCTAATGCAAATATGTATGATGCAATAGATGAAATGAATGAATGAATGTTAATGCAGAAATGGACGAATGGAATGATTAAATAATGGTGGATTAATTCTACATGTTCGTATGGATGCATAATATGCATGATAATGTGTGTTTTTTTTTTTTGTATTTTCTAATGCAAATGAATGCATGTATGCAATGGATGAATGGAAATGTATATGGACAGAAATGAATGATAAATGGATTTATTTTTGGATTTTTATTGTGCAAACACATATATGATCTAATGACTAAAATGATATGATAATGTTATGAATGATGTCCTAATGCTCATGATTCTAAATGATCCTTTTTGGTATTGTGAAACGTACTCAATTTTTTAATGATAGAAATAACATCAGCCTTGGAGAAATCTATAAATAGAATAATTACAACATCTAATATGAATGCAACCTGAACATGCAACTCTAACAATGCAATGTTGTCATCCTAGTAATCAATTTATTGTGCTTGGTATCATCATTGAGCTTTTAAAATGTTGAAAGTGAGTACAAACAACAATGGTATAATTAAACCATGATGAATTGAGTACTACTTTCATGATATTTGATAGTGCAAGTTAACACAAGCATCTAGATATAATTAAATCGAGATGACCAGAGCATTCCTTGTGTAAATAGACAAGAGTTAATCCTTGAGTTGCTCCTGAGAAATGATAACAACAATCACAATGCAAATAGTTTTGAACATTTGTGTTAAAGTGATAAAACTATGATTTAGATTATCATCACCAAATGAAACTTGTTTTTGATAAAAATTGTTGTTGTTGGTGAGTCTGATTGATGTTCAAATTTGTAGCCCATTTGATTGTTGTGTTTTCCCCATGTTGTCATACTATTGTTTGTCTGTTGCTTTGTAAGCTAAAAGATGGATTACCCCTAGTGAGTTTAGGATTTTTCCCCTAGTGGAAACAAACCAATTTATTATGGATATGTACAATGATCGACAAGCCAAAGTGAGACATGACTGGCATAGTGGAATATGTACATGAGGCTAAAATGAAGGATGCAGATAGTGACAGTAAAGAGCCAATGATCGACATGCATTCCCATAGAGGAAGAAGCCAACCTATTATAAATAGTGTCTATTGCCAGGTATTTACTACTTGCTTTTATTGCACTTTTTTAGATTTTATGATGATTTTTTATATTTTTCTCTTTTTTTTTGTCTTTTTTTTATTTAGTTTTTATTTTTCCATTCTTTTTTTTTTGTATTTCTCTCTTTTTCTCTTTTTTGTATTTTTCTCTTTTTTTGTTGTTACCGAGATACTTGTTTGCCAGGTTTTCACCAAGGTGACCATCTTTTCAAGACATTTTATGATTTTTTTGGATTTCTTCAAGACTTTTTCTGATATTTTTGGATTTTTTCAGGACTTTTACTGATGCAGCAAATGAATCATGTGTAGAATTTCTTGAGATGGAGGTTGTTCATGGGATCTTAAAACAAGTCCCCTTCTGGTGTGGATAACCGGTATGCTCTCGACCCATAGACTAACACAATGAGAAAGGGGCAGGGAAAACTTTAGTGGTGAATCTTCACCAATTGGAAAATTCTAGAAATCATCCAAGTCAAAATTGGTGAATTTCTCGCACCCAACAGAGTGTCCAAATCACCCAGATTTTATGAACTATAGGTCCAACACATGTACATTCACCAATGACTTTTTTTTATGAGGAATAGTTAAGCAAAAAATTCACCATTGTCAAACTACGTGTTTCAATTGGTTTGACTAATATTTTCTCCTGGAATCCTGAAAGCATTTAATAAAACACCTACATATTCGCCAATACTATTAAAAAAAATTGTATCAGGACCCATTTCACCAATTAAAATTTACAAATAGTTGCTTGTGAAGACCCATTTTTCCAATTAAAATTTATAAATAATTTTTGATTAAGGAACAAATAGGTTTTGAAGCGACCTGAAACCATTTACAAACAAATTTTGAAAGGATCTGGAACCCACAACTAGAAGGTTGTCTAAAAATAAATACAAGAAAGCACAGACAACCAATGATCAAAAGGCAACCAAGGCCAAAGAACCACAACCGACTACAAAGCCACAAGAGCAAGTAGCTAGCCAAGAACCAACCTCCAAACAAGAACCATCAAGATTTACATTTAGAGTTACTCTTGTGGGAGGGGTAGAGTCATGTCAAAAGGAGGCTTAGAGGACTTCTCCTTCTTGCCCTTTACAGTGATCCAACCCTCTTCCACTTGTGCTACCTTTTCAAGCAAAGCCAACACACCATTATCCTGAAGAAGAAAGCCTCCAGCTACTATCTTACAGATTTGAACCATTTTCCTCCCTACAAGCATAGCCATATCAGGAGAGCCACCTAAAATGATCGTCGAAGCACCATTACCACAAGTGGCAGCCACAAGCCTAGTCTCATTCTCTTTAGGGGTTTCAATAATTTAGTCTTGCATAGCAACAACCCCTCCAATAGAGACATCTGGAGAGGATTCCCTAAGGCCCTATGAATCCAAGGAAAGAACCTCAGAAAAACTCCTAGGTTGCTCTACTTTCTTCTCAACCGTATAATGCTACTAAGAAGCACCATTCCACCAAGTAGTCTTCATGGATTTTTTCTCAAAACCACATTGTGCAGCAGCATGACCTGTTTTAAAAAATATTTTGCGATGGAAGGGAATCCCCTCATAGTCCAAAGATTGGACCCAAGACCCCTTAGAAGGTTTACTAATAATCTCAGCAAGCAACCCTTTTGAAACATCCATTTTGACCAGTATGTGGGGAAAGGTGGAATGAAGAATATCAAAGGATTCTTCATCCACCAACAAAAGTCACCAATGACATCACCCACTTCCTCTAGAAGAGAATCAACCCATAAGTGGAGGGGAAGATTAGGTAGCCGAACCCAAATTGGGATCTTATTGAAAGTTTTAGAAGTAGGGTTGAAATCAGAATGCCAGGGCTTAAGCATCAACAAATGTTTGTCCTCCCAACTAAAAAAATTTCACATAATATTATATTTCTATCCTGAGCATTATAAAACTTGGTAGTAAAAAACCCCTTGGCCATGGGAAAAATATGAACTTTATAAGAAATTAGAGGCTCCCATTCATGAGAGATCCAGGAATGTAGTTGAGGGAGGCTAGGCCAAAAACCCCTAAACCGACAGATCATCCCACGAACGGAGAGCTCAAACACATTCTCTTCAATTTCTTCAACTATTTTTTCCTTCAGATCAACCAAGATGGTAGGAGAAATAGGGAAAAAACCATCAAAACGATAGTCTCCCATGGCCTAGTTTTGGGGTCGTCGCCCACACAGTAAGGCCTCCGCCCTTTCCCCACAAAATTCCAGTCCCCGCAGCACTGTCTATCAATGCCTTCTTGTTGTGGAAGTCTCGTCCCTCGCTAAAATTAGAGGCATGGGTCGTAGTCGTCTCAACCTTCATTGGATTCCTCCCAGCCTTTTCCGTATTCGTCTCAGCCATTTTCCCAATAAACAATAATTGATGAACAAAATTTATAAATAGTTGCTCATGAGGACCTATTTCACTAATAACATTAAAAAATAATTACATCAAAGGACACATTTCTCCTCAAAAATTACAACGTACCATTGTATAAACAAGCAAGATTCACCAAATATTTAATAAACCATTTAAAAATCCTGCAAAATTCACCAAATATGGAATCATGGATTGATATAAATACAATCAAAAGTTTCATTTATTCTTACACATTTTGTTCAGTTCTGAGGTTCTACTTCTCCATTCGGAAGCTAGAAAAAGCTGAAAACATAGACTTAAAATGTGAGTGATCATTTCTTCATAGTTTTATTAGTTATAAAAATAAGTTTTCTTTATCTCTTTTCCATTCTTGCTTCAACAAAGTGAACCTTAGAAGTTAGAACCAAACTTTGAAGTTTTGAAGTTTTTGAAACCTCCAACCCATCGAGTAGAAAGATGACCAAGAAAGAATTGTAACTCAACAAAGTGAACAATCAACCAAGTCTGGGAATCAAGAAGTAATGAAAATTTAGAACTTTGTGACAAGGTTATAAAACTCTAAGGACTAGTGACTAAGGTTAGGAAAATCCAAAAAAAATTTATTGTATTCCATGGTATTGAATTTCATATGTGATTCTATATCATTTTTAAAGAACACTTATCAAAGTAATTATAAATTCTTATTGAATTTCCATTCACACAATCTTTGATAAATAACTAAAAAGAATATTATTAATCCATTCCTTGAACATAAGCTAACAATTCAATATAAAGAACTTATAAAGGAATCCACCCAACTTAAACAATAAAATCTTAAACTACCAAATTACCTAAATTATACTGAGAATCCTTATGCATCCATCACCATAAAATCTTTATTCATTAAGATAAACATTCTACGGAAATGAAACTATCCAAAAATATATCATTCCAATAATAAATAATCCACTGGAAAATATAGAGTTATTTTGTCCTGATAACAATTTCTTGAAGACAACCGTTTTAGAAATTAAAATAAAAAGTCTTCGAAGTATCAAGAGAGCCAAATTAAAGAAAATAACATAAAAACTAAAAACTAAATAATGGTCCCACTCCCAACACTGACTCCTTAGCTTCCAATTATTCCTACCTCCTCCTTCAGTAACACCTCCTGTGCCTTTACTCTTTGCATGTATTCTTGGTACTTGGTGAAAATTGTGGTGATGTTTTTGCTTCTTGGATTTGTAGTAATCTATAACCTAGTTCTCCATGTGTCCAAATAATTTTTAGACTCAACCAACATCTGAGAGCTTTTCTCTTCTCCACATATTTAAGTCCTTAGGTGGATCTCCATTCAATTGAGTTTTGAGGACTCCCATGCCACTGTAGCATGATCAACTATTTCTTTCTTGAATATCTCTCTAAACTTCAGAGAGATCTCTTTTATATCTAGAATGTTTTCATCAAAATCATCAGTAATTTCCACTCCTAGAATACGACAATCTTCTTTAACTTCTATTGACATTTCATAATATTGTTCAAGTGCATTATTAATTTCCTTCACCAGATTATCATATATATTCAATTTCCATTCCAATGAAATGGACCAGGAAGGGTCTAGCTCCTTAGGATTATTCACAATTTTCACACCAATTAATATCTTCAGATCCATAGAGTTGAATACTTTCATTTCTTAAGCAAGCACATAGAGACTAGTTTGATCTTTTCTGAGCTGCTGCAGTTCTATTACTAACTACTTCGTCTTAATAACAACTTGAGTGTAAAAGAGCACAAATTTATTCTAAAAGAAGATAGCCTCTTGAGATATTTTATCGATCCCCTCACAAGCAGCTCTAGAATAGCTCAAATTATTTTTAATTTTCTCTATGGTGAGCACATCAATTCTCTCTACCTAAGAACTTGAGGCTTCATCAGATGTACGAGGAGTGGCCATGGATGAAATAAACTTACTCAATGCGAGGACTTGAGATTCCAATTTTATATTTTCTTTCCTTTGTTCTCTTAGTCTTTTAATCAAGGTATTGACTAAATAATTGGCATTGTACACATCACCTTCCAGTGTTGGAGGACCCATATCAACATGTGTGACTTTGTATTCAATCTCCGTTATTTCATCTTCACTTAAATCATTCACAAGATCAGCAAAGTCTAACATTTGATTTCTAGAAGTAGCATCACTCACCATCCTTGACATCCTCCTGAATTTCTTAGGTTTTGAAGAGCTTTGAAGTAACTTTGAAACTGTATCCACTCTAACTGTCATTGTAGGAATATGCTTTCTCTTCTTTTCCATTGCTTTTTTCATCCCTCCTAGGGAGGCTACTACCAGACCATAATCTTCATTTCCACTAATTGTTTCTTTAGCAATGTTAGGAGTGATAGGTGGATTATCAACCAAAGGAAGAGAAGAGGGACATTCAAAGTCAGACAAAGGAGGAAAGATATTATCTTAAGTGATATCTTTAAAGATAGCTTTAGAATCTGTAGACACAAGCTTTCCTTGATTGGTCTTCTTCTTGGGGGTAGGGTAAAGCACACTATTTTCTTCACATATGCTCTTCAACTTGACTATTTCTTCTAGCCTATCACAATCACCTCCTGACTAATAATTTGCACTAGAGGACCTCATAGAGAGTTTCCCTGATGATACACTTGCACCAGATGCTTTCATAGACCCATATTCATTCTTTTGTGATGACTTAGGCTCGTGAACAGGACCAAGAACTATTCACCATTTCCTATCGAACAAATCCTGGGTTCTTTTAAGCACACTGGGGCAGCATGTATCCTCATAATTGAATTTTCACTTTGGCTCCAATCAACCCTAGGGTGGGAATTATCAAGAAATTTTTCATATGCAAGATCTATGATTGTTGAATCCTTGGCTACATTTTTAGGAATGTGAAATGATAGACTGAAAGACTGTATATGTTTTAGCATTAGCCTCATATAATCTCTTCTCAAAAATTCCTTCTCATCGACACAATATTCCCAGAAATATTTGATAGATGGTTGATGCCAATATAAGCTCCCTCCATAGAGATTATGCTTCACAAAACCCTTACTATCAAAATAAGCTCTCATAGACAGATTTTGGAGGTTATATTCCTTGAGAATTCCTTCAGCTCCCCCAGCCATCTAGTTTTTTTTCCACACAAAAGAAGGCGTCTCCAATGGGAAGACATATCCTCGTTTATCCATGTTCATACACTTAATATTAACCATGGCCATTTTTCAACAAACTTCCAGAAATGTCAGTAAATCTTCATGATACCGAGGTTATTTAAATGGGGCTTTCTCAAAACGCCCTATTCTCAGATCGGAAAACTTATCAAATTGGATATAAAAGCTCCCAAATTTTGATACAAGAAAAATGTATTAAGGGGAAAGGCACATTTTTGGATTTCCATCTAGATTCCTTACAACCTCCATTAAAAATGCATCATTAACACAACAAAAAGCACCCATTCCAAATTTTTTAGTGAATTGAGGAAAGCATTTATACATAGGCATATCAAAAGTTGGGGTTCCTTGCAGCTCCAACCTAGGACAAAAGGACCTTTGAATACCAACAATGTACATCAGGCAAGAACACATACATAAAGTAGCAGTATTATGGATATTAATTAATTGCTCATTCAAATAGAAGAAAATAACTTCACCCCAGTCAATGAAAATGTTCTCATCACAGAATTTCAAGATAAACCGAAACATTCAATCCTCAAATAAATCAACCTATGGATTTCCAACAACATAGTGCAATAAAGAAATCACATGTACAATTTCTCCCTTAAAATGAAATATTTTGAGTTTACTCGGCAGTTGTGACTTACCTTTCTTTTCAAACTTCAACTAGGTTTTGGCCATGGAGTTCTTACACTAGTTATTATTCGCTTTGAAAAATTCACCAACCACTGTGATAGACATGTCTTCTACACGTTCCCTTTCTCAAATCTCCAACGCGTAGGAAACAACTTTAGGAGAAATTTTTTCAATTACAATTCCGTCTACGGCTTTAATATCCCATGTTTGTAGAATGTACCTTCTCACAAATGCACTTATAAGGTCCACACTCAACATAGCTTTTGCAAACCCTCCAGCCTGAGCTAGCCTGCTCTCTAAGAGTTTTATATCCAACTCAAACTTGTCATCCCTCTCCAGACAAACCCAAAATTCATCTAACTTAAAAGGTTCAAGCGTCGTATCCCTTATGCCACCCCAACATTCACTCTACATGAGCAAAAATTCATAGAGAATGAATTTTTGCACATGAGATTCTGAGAAGTGCTGGCATTGGCAAAGAATGAGAATGTAGGCTAAATGCTTGAGTACAACTTTGCCACCCACTTATGCCATTATTTTTTATAGGACATGCTTTAAATGTGGCATTCAATTTCATACCTTGAAAATATAGCCTTTAAATGTGCATGCTTTTGGAAATTCCTGAATAGACAACTCAAGTTTATTCTATACATAGAATTCAATGAGATGTCAGACAAAAATGCCTTTGAAAGGAAAGATAAGGGCATGGCCCCATGCTTCTGCTTAGCTTATTTTGGCTAGCAGCCACTGCTCAACATTTTAAGCAGCATTTTGTGGAGCTGGAGGCACCATGATTGTAATTTTGTTTGCTTATTTTTAAGCAATCAATTTAAATTTGATTTTTTCAACTACTAATAATATTTTGTGCAAGTAGAAATTGTAGGGAAGAATTGGAGCCAAAAGTAAAAAAATGGAAAAGAGATTTGTGGAGCCACATGACATTTTCTATAATATGTATTAGTTGCTTATTTTCAGGCCCCACATTTTTTCATAGCTTCTATTCAATTTTTAAGCAGTTGTTGCTTCAGAAAAATAGGAGAAGATTCTAAATTATCCTACTCTCACAAATATTTTTCTTCATAGGGACATCTAATTGCTTAAGTTTAAGTAGAAAATAGACTTAAGCAGTAGCATGGGGATAGGGGGTAAGTCCATCATGTCACATTGTCGCTAAAAGTTGGAACCTCAAAACCAAAGTCTGAAGTTTTAGTGTTTTCGAAACCTCCAACCCACCAACTAAATCCACACACTGTAACTCAAAGGTTATGTATGCATGAACTTAAGTTATTCCACAAAGTGAAACAAGTTGGCGAATCAGGTAGTTATGAAAATTTAGAAATCCACTATAATGCGACATGTCACATGGTTATTGGTGTAGGAGCACCTAGGCTAACTTCCATTTTCTAACCTCCATTTTGTTAATGATCAATTTTGGCTTGTACCTGACCTTAGCCAAGTAAGGGTAATAGTGTGTTTATTTTGGACCTTAGAAGGTCTTTCTTGTGTGTGGAATAAGTGAATTAGTCATTAGGACTAAGGTCACCATAGATTAGTCTTTGTTAATTATCTTTTGCTTTAATTAGCTTAGTAGATTGGATTGAAAGTTGAGCCTTAAATGTGTTCTAAACACATCTATGTTGTTAGAAGATGCCAAGAGGTATTTAATGGTGTTGGTGGCTCGAAAACAAGGAGATAGAGGTCCTAGAAGTTAGGAAGAGGACACAATGATGGGAAGTTGCAAAAAGTTGTTGCAAAGTTGCATGACAACATTTGTCAAGTTGCATGCAACTTAGTTATCTTGGATCCCCTAAAAGGTAGGAGTGTGGGATTGACCAACATCCCTTGAAACATGGTAAAAGGAATCTATGTAAGATAATGGCTCAAAGGCAAGCAAAGAGTTTGTTGTAATCAAGTTTTTGTTTTGTGTGAATAGAGAGAAGTCTGCAATTTATGAGTTCACTGTGTGTTTTGAGGAAACAATGATATCAAGTGGATTGTATATATTGATGTGGCTTTAGATTTGTGTTCATAGTGTAGTTTCAAGCATTTTTCATTCAGTGATTGGATTTTTTTGAGCTAAATTAGTGTTGTGAGTTCATAGATTAGGGCCTAGAGGGTTTGTTGTTTCTATTTTGAGCAGTTAGTCTTTTCATGGCTCCCCCATGAAATATAGCCACACGAATTTCTTGAGAATGGATGGATTTGTTAGGGGAGTCATTGGTCTATACATAGGTAGTGGTAGGAGTCTTGAAGAGTTGAGCAGTAGAATGTATTAAAAAACCCTAGGTGAGCTAAAGGTGCCTGGTTAGAGGTTTGGCAGTGAAAATTTGAAGAAAATAGGTAGGGAAAGGAGGTACAGTACGGAACAGGTATGGTTCCAGGTAGGGTTTAGTCACATCTTGACATGCTAGAAGGATTGTGGCCTATCCAATCCATTTGTGTGAGAGAGGAGCAAGAAATCAGTGTAACCCTAGCAATTAGGCCTATTAGCCCTAGATTGTAGGAACCCACTGTACGGAGGAGTCATGGGTCTAAAACCCTGTGAATCTTTTAAAGGACCAAAAAGGGTGTTTGAAAGTGTAATTTTTTTGCCATGTTGTTTGGAGAGTTTGGGCAAGAAAGTCAAAAAGGTCACTGTCAAGGGCTACAAGGAATTAGGCCTTCTTAAGGAAAATTATTGAAATCTGTAAGTGTGAAGATTGAAGACCATTCAATATGGATCTAATTGGATGTGAAATGCATGTTTTTAGTGTCCCTAACACCCCTGCAAGCAGTTCAATGTTTTGTGTGATATTGGCACTTAGAGTCTTCTAAGTGTAGGAGAGAGCTTTGCAAGTTCAAGTGGTGACAGTCCTCTAAGGTGAAGCACAAGGAGTGAGGCTCTTGGAGAAGAGTTGAGACAGGACTTAGCTAATAATCTAAGCCTAGCAAGAACCTAGAAAGGGATCAGGTTCCTGGATGAAGACAGTGAAAAGTCTTATTAATTGATTATGCAAGCAAAACCAAGGAGCACTTACACCATATTGGCATTAGAGCCTTTGTTTGATCAGGCTTGTGATTGATGTTGCAACCCACTGAATCAGTAGGAGAGAATGCACCAGAGGAAGAAAGAACCATGTTGACTAATGCTGAGTTAGCCAAGAAGGTAGAAGAGCAAGAGGAGGATAATCGGTTGCTAAGAGAAAGGTTGTCCCGAATGGAGAAGCTCTTGGATGAAGTCCAAGAAACATCAGACAAAGTAAAGGATAAAATAGAACTGAAGGAAGAGTAGGAAGCAAAGGAAAAGGAAGTGAACTTGGAGGAGGAAGCTCCAAAACCTGACCCTGTCCTTAATGAAGAACCCTTCTTGAAGGCACTACAGGCCTTAAGTGGCAAAGCTTTGGAAGGTGTGCCACTATTTAGTGGACAAATGGACCCTAATTCAGTTGTGGACTGGATTGAAAGTATAGAGAATCACTTTGAATGTGATGGTATAACAGAGGCCCAAAAAGTAAAAGTGGCCAAGTCAAGGTTGAGAGGTGCAGCTCTCACATGGTGGAAATTTGTACAAGCTGAAAGAGAAAAAGAAGGAAAGGGTCCTATAGTTACATGGAGAGGCATGGTAACCAAAATAAGGTAGACCTATCTACTTGATGACTATGAAGTCCAGTTGCATAGTAGGAGACATAACCTTAGACAAAAAGATATGGATGTTCAAACATTCACCGAGGAGTTCCAAAAGTTGTGCCTCAGATCAAAGGTGGTTGAAGATGAAAGCATCAAGCTAGAAAGGTATTTGAATGGGCTTAAATGGTCTATCCAAGAAGACATGAGCCTAGTGAACTTCAAAACCATCCACCAATGTTATCAAATGGCCTTAAAGATAGAGGAGAAAGGCAAAAAGAAGCAAGAGCAGACCTCCAAAAGTAGAGGTAAAGGAAAAGACAGCAGAGGACAAAGAGGCGGCTATGGTGGAAGGAGTTTAGAACCAAGGGCCCAAGGAGAAGTTAGATACTTTGAGCAGCAAGAAGGAAGCTCTAGCAGAGGTGGTAGAGGAAGAGGCTCTAGCTCTAGAGGAAGAAGTGGTGGACAAGGAAGAGGTAATTACTTTACCAACATGAAATGTTACCACTGCAATCAAATGGGACACCCAGCCTATAGATGTCCAGAGAAAGATAGTACTTATCATGGGGGTGACAAGAGAACTAATCTAGTTCATGATGAGACAAATGCAATAGATAAACATCCTGAAGTACCATTGAATTCTGAGGAAGGTGAGAACCTCATGATGAGGAGAACTTTGATCAAGGAACCAGTGAAAGAAGAACCAAGCCAAAGGAGGTCCCTACTTAGGATAAAGTGTAAGATGATGGGGAAAGTGTGTAGAGTCATCATTGACTCATGGTCTACTGACAATATTGTGTCAGAGGAGACAGTCAGCAAGCTAAAGTTGACAAGGATACCCCAAACCAATCCTTACAAGGTCACATGGCTCAATAAAGGTCAACATGTTTTGGTGAATGAACAAGCATGGGTGGAGTTCTCAATTGGAAGGTACAAAGACAAAGTCTTGTGTGATGTGTTACCTATGGATGCATGTCACTTGCTCCTAGGTAGACCATGGAAATTTGATCGCCAAGCTATGCATGATGGAGCAAAGAACTCCTACACTTTCAAGAAGGATAAGGTAACATTCAAAATTAAGTCTTTGCTAGAAGATATAGAGGTGCAGACAGCAGGTCCTAAATTGCTCATGGTTGGTGAAAAAGAGTTCTTAGAAGCCTTGGAGGAAGGAGAAGGAGTTGGCTATGCAGTGATGTTAAAGCCAAGAGAGGTAAGTGATGAGAAAGCAGCTGAAAAGCCAGAGCTACCTAAAGAAATACAAAAGATGTTGCATACCTATGAAGGCATTGTGAGTAGTGGACAACCAGCAACATTACCCCCTAAAAGAGCCATAAGTCATAGGATAGACTTGATACCAGGGGCTACCCTACCAAATAAGGCAACTTACAAGATGACCCCTCAACAAAATGAGGAAATAGCTAGGCAAATTCAAGAACTCCTAAGCCAAGGTCTAATTAGAAAGAGCATCAGCCCATGTGCAGTACCCACTGTCTTAGCACCTAAAAAGGGAGGAGAATGGAGGCTTTGTACTAATTCCAAGGCCATAAATAAGATAACCATTAGGTATAGGTTCCCTATCGCTAGGATTGAAAACCTCATGGATTGTCTAGGTGAAGCTAGGTACTATACCAAGATAGACCTAAAGAGTGGTTATCCCCAAATCAGAATACATGAGGGAGATGAGTGGAAAATAGCTTTCAAAACCAATGAGGGTCTATATGAGTGGCTGGTTATGCCATTTGGATTGTCTAATACCCCCTCCACATTCATGAGACTCATGAATGAAATCCTCAAAGACTACAATGACAAATTTGTAGTGGTGTATCTTGATGATATACTGATTTATAGCAAAACAAGAGAAGAGCACCTCAAACAGATAGAGTTGATTTTCAAGAAGTTACAGGAGGAGAAGTTGATGATCAATTTAGAAAAGTGTGAATTCATGAAAACAGAGCTGGTGTACCTTGGATTTGTGCTATCACATGGCAACTTGAAAATGGACATTAGCAAAGTGGAAGCCATCCTCAATTGGCCAACTCCAAAGACAACAACAGAGGTAAGAAGCTTCATGGCCTTGCTCAATACTATAGGAAGTTTATAAGATAATTTAGTGCTATTTGTGCTCCCATGTTGGATACCATAAAAGGAGGAATGAAGACTAAGTTTGTATGGAATGAGCAAGCTAACAAAAGTTTTGAGTTGTTGAAAGAAAAGATAGCTACCCAACCTATTTTGGTGTTACCAAGCTTTGAGAAGCTATTCACTATTGAGTGTGATGCAAGCAATGTGGCTATTGGAGCTGTTCTCAGTCAAGAGGGCAGACCGGTGGCTTTTCATTCAGAGAAGCTAAGTGAAGCCAAGAAGAAGTATTCTTCCTATGACCTTGAGATGTATGCATTGGTCCAGGCTCTAAGGAAATGGAGGCACTACTTGCTTCCCAAGGAATTCATAGTGTATTCAGACAACCAAGCACTTAGTTTCCTGAATTCACAAGAGAAGTTGAGTCACAGACACATGAAATGGGTGGAGTACTTGCAAGCTTACACCTTCAATATCAATCACAAGAAAGGAGTACTCAACAAGGTGGCAGATGCCTTGAGTAGAAGAGTCCTCACCATTCAAGAAATTCAGTTGAAGAGCATGGGAATAGATCATTTCAAGGATCTATATGTAGATGATGAAGATTTTGCAGACATTTATAAGGTATGTGCTAAATAAAAGAATCATTTTCAGAGTAAATATGCTGAATATACTTTGCAAAGTGATCTTTTGTTTAAAGGAAATTAGCTATGTGTCCCTAGAGGCTCCATTAGGGAGAACTTGATACAAGAGAAGCATAATGGTGCATTGAGTGGTCACTTTGGGATCACCAAGACTCAAGAACTTGTTCAAAGGTTCTACTATTGGCCAAGGATGAACCTAGATGTTAGGAGGTATGTGGAGAGTTGTATAGTGTGTCAAAAGGCCAAGGGTACTTCTTCAAATACAGGCTTATACCAACCACTGCCTATTCCTACTAGGCCATGGGAATGCTTGAGTATGGATTTTGTAGTTGGATTACCCAAGAAAAGACAGGGCATGGACAATGTTTATGTGGTTGTGGACAGATTCAGCAAGATGGCTCACTTTGTGCCATGTAAAACAACCAATGATGCCAGTCAAATAGCCTCTCTTTTCTTCAAAGAGATAGTAAGGATACATAGATTACCAATCAACATTGTATCAAACAGAGACACTAAGTTCATGAGCCATTTTTGGAAGACTCTTTGGCAGAGATTGGGCACTAATTTATCTTTTGGATCTTCATACCATCCCCAAACTAATGGTCAGACCGAAGTTGTTAATAGAACTCTTGGAAATATATTAAGGTGCTTGACCAAGGAGTATGGTCAACAATGGGATCAGTTAATTGGACAAGCTGAATATGATTATAATGACATTGTAAATAGATCAATAGGGAAGAGTCCCTTTGAAATTGTCTATGGATTACATCCTAGAGGAGTCTATGAGCTAAGAGACTTAAAGGATGGAGTCAAAGGAAGTGGATATGCTGATGATTTTTCCTATGCAATGCAGGAGATTCATGATATAGTTAGGAAGACATTGGCAGAAAATACCATGAAGCATAAGACCAAAGTGGATGAGCATAGAAGGGAAGTGTAGTTCAATGTTGGAGACTTGGTTATGGTGCATCTAAACAAGTCTAGGTTGCAAAAAGGAATTCCTCATAAGTTGCAAATGAAGAGGATAGGTCCCTGTCCTATCTTAGAAAAATATGGAAACAATGCTTTTAAAGTGCAGCTACCGGATGACAGTGGACTGTCCCCTGTTTTTAACATTGCAAACTTGGTTCATTACAAAGAACCACCACCAGACATGGATAAAATTCTCAATGAAGTCATCCAAGATGTGGAAGAACTAAAACTACCTTCTGCTACAGTCAAACAAGCTGACAGTATATTGGATACCAGGGTCTACAAGAAGACTAGGACCAAAGAATACAAAGAACATCTAGTAAAAAGGCATGGTCAATCTAATGTTGATGCAGTATGGATCAAGGAATCAGAGTTCAATAAGTTGGGCACTGATCTCAACTTACTCAATCCAAGGGTGGATTGAACTATTTTTTTTTGGGGAGGATGGTGCAGGAGCACCTAGGCTAACCTCCATTTTCTAACCTCCATTTTGTTAATGATCAATTTTGGCTTGTACCTGACCTTAGCCAAGTCAGGGTAATAGTGTGTTTATTTTGGACCTTAGAAGGTCTTGCTTGTGTGTGGAATAAGTGAATTAGTCATTAGGACTAAGGTCACCATAGATTAGTCTTTGTTAATTATCTTTTGCTTTAATTAGCTTAGTAGATTGGATTGAAAGTTGAGCCTTAAATGTGTTCTAAACACATCTATGCTGTTAGAAGATGCCAAGAGGTAGTTAATGGTGTTGGTGGCTCAAAAACAAGGAGATAGAGGTCCTAGAAGTTAGGAAGAGGACACAATGATGGGAAGTTGCAAAAAGTTGTTGCAAAGTTGCATGACAACATTTGTCAGGTTGCATGCAACTTAGTTATCTTGGATCCCCTAAAAGGTAGGAGTGTGGGATCGACCAACATCCCTTGAAACATGGTAAAAGGCATCTATGTAAGGTAATGGCTCAAAGGAAAGAAAAGAGTCTGTTGTAATCAAGTTTTTGTTTTGTGTGAATAGAGAGAAGTTTGCAATTTCTGAGTTCACCATGTGTTTTGAGGAAACAGTGATATCAAGTGGATTGTATATATTGATTTGGCTTTAGATATGTGTTCATAGTTTAGTTTCAAGCATTTTTCATTCAGTGATTGGATTGTTTTGAGCTAAATTAGTGTTGTGAGTTCATAGATTACGGTATAGAGGGTTTGTTGTTTCTGTTTTGAGCAGTTAGTCTTTTCATGGCTCCCCCATGAAATCTAGCCACGGGAACTTCCTAAGAATGGATGGATTTGTTAGGGGAGCCATTGGTCTGTACATAGGTAGTGGTAGGAGTCTTGAAGAGTCGAGCAGTAGAATGTATTAACAAACCCTAGGCGAGCTAAAGCTGCCCGATTAGAGGTTTGGCAGTGAAAATTTGAAGAACATAGGCAGGGGAAGGAGGTACAGTTCTAGGTAGGGTTTAGTCACATCTTAACATGCTAGAAGGATTGTGGCCTATCCAATCCATTTGTGTGAGAGAGGAGCAAGAAATCAGTGTAACCCTAGCAATTAGGCTTATTAGCCTTATTTGCCCTAGATTGTAGGAACCCACTGTACGGAGGAGTCAGGGGTCTAAAACCCTATGAATCTTTTAAAGGACCAAAAAGGGTGTCTAAAAGTGCAATTTGTTTGCCAGGTTGTTTGGAGAGTTTGGGCAAGAAAGTCAAAAAGGTCACTGTCAAGGGCTACAAGGAATTAGGCCTTCTCAAGGCAAATTCTTGAAATCTGTAAGTGTGAAGATTGAAGACCATTCAATATGGATCTAATTGGATGTGAAATGCATGTTTTCAGTGTCCCTAACACCCATGCAAGCAGCTCAATGTTTTGTGTGATATTGGCACTTAGAGTCTTCTAAGTGTAGGAGAGAGCTTTGCAAGTTCAAGTGGTGTCAGTCCTCTAAGGTGAAGCATAAGGAGTGAGGCTCTTGGAGAAGAGTTGAGACATGACTTAGCTAATAATCTAAGCCTAGCAAGAACCTAGAAAGGGATCAGGTTCCTGGATGAAGACAGTGAAAAGTCTTCTTAATTGATTGTGCAAGCAAAACCAAGGAGCACTTACATCAGTTATAAAACATGAAGGCCTATTGACTAAGCTTTCTTTGCTCCCTTATTTTGAGTCTACAACCATACATCAAATGTTCATTGAATAGTTGAGTAATTTATGATATAAATATTAAACATGTGTTTTAAAGTTTTTTTTATTTTTAACCATTAATGCGCTTGGATTATCAAAGCCTTTATAAAAGGAATTACAATGTCACATTAATAGCACAACCATTAATAGCATAGGAACTCTTAACATTGCAAAGGACTTAAGAAAAGGAATTACAATGTCAAATTAATAGCACAACTGTCTAAAAGAAAAGATATTCAATAAAAAACTATCTAACCAAGTGGAAGCACTAGATATCAGAGTTACAAATCTAAATTCAAAAGAACTAGAATTTTATCCTTTAGGGAAAAAAAAGTTATGCATTATACGATGAGGGTCACTTTTTAAAAATGTTGTTTTCTAAAAAAAAAAATAGTTTTCGAGGGAGATGGAAAAATAAGTGTAATATAATTCCAAAAATTTTGAAAAAAATATATTTAGAATGTACAGACAAAATTTCATGAAACTCTAGTTTGCATCATCTTCAAATTCCTCACTGTTTAGCCGCTATAGGTGCCCGAATGTGAAGATTTAGTTAAAAAATTAATTTCAGTGTCCAATTTGGCAAAAACTTGTAAACCACTATTGTGGGATCACTCGTGTGCATCTCTCAATTTCACAAAATCCTCAAATTTTAGTTTCTCTCTAGCAAGAGATCTTTTCACACATGCACCTACTCCATTATGTTCTCCTTTACCATGTCCAACTTCAAAAAAACTCCACATGTGTTGGATATTACTTTCCTTATGAATAGTTTTACATAACCAATAAAACATTCTAGGATTCTTAAATTGACCCATGTAATTATCCAACATATGTGTTGTTCTCTTATTTTGAATTCCTCTCTTTGAAATTTTTATAACATATATGAAAAAAATATTGAACAAACTCAGATGAATGTAATCAATTATCACTTACATAAAAATGGTACTCTCTCAAAAAAATTCTATTATCTTTCATTTTTTTAGGTGGCATATTAAGAGCACAAATGTCCCACATAATTTGGTTAGCATGCAAAGTACATAAAAAAATATCATAATAATAATGAAATTTTACACGAGTATTACAACAAGAGATTTATTGTTTATTAATTCTAACATAACAAGGTTTACACTTTTCAAATGATCTTTGACTTATGCTAATATTAAATGGTAAGATTAAATCATCTAATTTTTTTTTATATAATTCAATTTGAATCATATCTAAGAGATGCTTTGGATGAGGTTCATGAATTTTGGAACCCACCCTTAATTTTAAGACATCTCTAATGTTAGGTGATACTCTTGTATTATCATGCCAACATTTTTTGATTAAAATTTTTATTTCATTAGTTAATTTCATGTCTAATATTGGGAGTCTACCACTAAAATTCCAACATTGATTAATTGGATCCCTTTCAATACTTTCTCTTCTTTTAGCAGCTCTTATCAAAGTCTTAGGATTTACTTCTATACATTTACTAATCTTACTTAACATTCTTTTATTTGGCAGGACCATTTCAAGTAAAGATGTGTCACATGGGCAAGAAGCAAGTCACCTATTAATGATGATAGGACAGGGTAATTACATCACGATCATCAGATTGTATGGGACAGTGCTTAGTTGCTTAATTTGCAAGACTACCTAGCACACTTTGTGGGTTCTTAGATTTGGTGGGACCATTTCAAGTAAAGATTTTGTCGTTGTCTGCCCCACCGTGCTTGCCAAAATGGGTGGAGACAGGAGAAGAGTTGAGCCAGACAACTTTGAGATGCATACTAGAAATACCAAAGCGTGGAACAAAGTAAAAAGTGGGGGTTTACTCCCTTTTCTGGAAAAACTCCATGGGTCAAATTAGGAGGCAACTGAGCATTTTGAGAAGAATTGGAATAATGGGGAACTGACCCTTTTTGGTAGGAAAGTGGAGCTCGATGAAAACCTTATAGCTGAAGTGACTAGAATGCTCATTGATGGACACAAATTTTTCAAGGATAGGGTTTTCTTTGATGAAGCTATCATTAGATTTCTGAAGAAAGAGAAGGAAAGATTGAAGCTAGTGAAAATTTCTAATAGCTACTTCGAAGTCAACACCATAAAAGCTCTCTAGAGGAAAATTCACTTGGTTATCATGGAATACATTACTGTGGATGGTCGTTTCACTAGGGTCTATGGTTATCACTTTGCCCTGCTCAACGATTTCTGCTACAAGGTTAGGGTTTCTTTTCCCTACTATCTTCTGTGTTCTTTGACAAAAAGTATGGAAGACCACAAGAAAAATCCAAAAAGATTTCCTATTCTGCATACTGGTTTGATTAGGTTAATTGTTGAACATTACCAAAATATGCCAGCCCCTACTAATTTGGATGTGCCTCCTGATTTTGAGGAGGATGATACTAAACCCAGTTACTCGAGGAATTTACCTAATTTGAGCCCAGTTAGGATGGTCCTTAGTCCTTCCTCTGTCCAAATTGGTAAGAAAATCCTTAACCCCCATCTATGAAAGCCTACTCTATGCCTAAGCCAAGAAGTCCTACCCTTAAAACCAGAAGTGTTGGTAATAAGCTACAAGGTAAAAACCTTGTGTCGTACTCTGAAGACTATCCTAAGTCTGAGGACTCTAGAACTAACAATACTTCTTCCTATGCTGCCCCCTCGTTGGACAGAGATGCTAGAAATGGTTCCCTTGTTACCCCCGACCCTGCTAAAACTTGCTTCAACCTTGAAAGGGAACCCACTGTGGATGTCTTAGGTTTAGCTAGGAATAATGTTGATGACCATTTTAGGATTTTGAAATGGATCTTTCATGAAATCAACGAGCTCAAAATAAAAAACTGGGCCCTTCAAAGTAAACTAGAAGAAATGAGTGTCAAGGTTACTGTGCTTGGAAAGAATGAGGTGGAGAGAAAAGATCATGGTGCCAGAAAAGAAACCCAGAACCAAGCGGGCATGGACAAAAGAGTTGAAATTGAGTTGGATAAAATAAAAAATACTGTCAAAAATATAGCTGAGCAGAACAACAGGATGGCAAGACACAATGCCATCATCATCAATGCCATGACAGAAAATTGGACAAAGCTCAATAGGGGTCTTTGGTGGTTGATCTGGAAGAGGTCAATGATAAAAACCAGGATGAGGATGTTGGTATTTCTAAGAGTTTTAGGGATAATTTGAAGAGGAAGGCTCCTCCTATGCCGCAAATGATTCAAACCTTCAAGAAGGGTGTTCAGGACATGCAGAACCTGGAGGATGAAACCGAGTCTGCTCTGAAGACTCTGGGTTAGTTGCGACTGGTCTTTTTGTTGGCTTTTTGGCTAGTTTTTTGTCTGACCCTCCTGGTCTTTTGCAGGTGGATGCTACTTTTCTGGTTTTTTCTTTCAGTAGCCTATTTTCTTTTGTTGGATTGTTTTTCCTTTTTCTTTTGTTGTAAACATGGTGGTTTTAGGTCCCTGTAAAACCCGTTTTACACTTTATCAAAAACATTCTTTTATTTGAAGTTGCTTTATTAACTAAAGCAGTTGTTATTGCATGACGAGTTGCATTCTTATCTTTAGATCAATTTTTCTTAACTATAAAATCAATAGCATTAGCAACACTAGATATGACTTGTTCTATTGAATCATCTTTCTTTTTTGGTTTTACAAAAATGCCTAATTTTTTCATCACTTTTCTCATTTTCAACATTCTCATCAATTGCACCATGAGTTGACATTGAAATCCTAATTTCTTTCTATAAAACACATCTTTTTCAATTGTAAAAAAGAAAATTCCATATTCATCCATACAAGGGGTTTCATTTTCATTCACACAAGGGGTTTCATTTTAATTTTTAAACATAAATTGGATTTCATGCTCATTTGCATTCTTATCTTAGATATTTCATCATTTTTTATTTTTTTTTGCATTATTTCAACCCTAGAATTATTGATATCATCAATGGTGTATCCAACTTCCTTAAATAACTAAGATGAATATTATCAAGAATTGGGTTTGAAGACATACCTGGATAAATTATTTAAATAGGTTCATTTTCCATATCATTGGGAGGTGGATTTGAAGATATACCTAAAGTTGTTTGCATAGGTATTATTTCCATATCATTCAAAGTTGAAGGTGAACCTTGGGATAGTTGGGTTTGTCTCCATAATTGCATTGTCTTCCATAGTCACCATCTCCACATTTGTATCATCTACATTCATCTCATCCTTCATGTTTTTCTCTTCAACATTCATTGAACTAGATGCTTCCAAAAATTTTCATTTGATGAATCATTTCTCTTATATCCCTTTGTCTTTTTCCTCCATTTCTTTATTTGCTTGAATTTCTTCGAGGGTTATTAACTTTCTACATTTTTTTTTCCTTTGCTTTGATCTCATGGTTACCAAACCCTCTTTGATAACAAAACAAATTATTCTTAACCTATTTTCAAATTTCCTTCTTCAAATATTCAAATAAAACTATGTAGTATGAAGATCCTTTCTTCTATGAACTTTGAAGTACAAAAACATCACGAATACATCCAAAAGTTCTCTTTTTCCAAATCCTTTTGTAAAATGTTCTTGTACTTGATTCCACTTCAAAAACTTCAACCTTCACTTGTCTCTTCCAACAATTTGAATAGAATATGCCCTGTTAATAGGTTGCACAGGAAAACATTGCAATAAAAAATGTAGAAAATGGCACTTTTGGACCATACTGCAGAAAAGGAATGTTGCATAAAAATGTGCTCTATCAGTATTTTCCAAATTGGGAAAAAATGGCTAAATAAGAAATAAGTACATGTTATAGAATGGGTACACATTCTATTTTGGGAACATGTACGCATTCCCTTTACCCAACTGGTAAATAGATAATGCATACACATTATATAGCATGTACGCATTTGATTCAAATAACACGTACACATTTTAATAATCCTTACGTGTTATTAAAAATTTGAATCTCCAACCCACATGCAGCCTTGGTTGTAAGCTTGGGAAAGGCTTGGAAACCTGATCTTTAGCCTTTGACCTACAACTAAAAAACTAAGACAAATTCAAGAAAAATGTCCAACTTTGGCAATATGGCTGATGGACTTTATTTATGAATCAATCTATCAAATTAAAACCCATTAGAGAAAATAATGTCTAGTTTGCAAATATGTAATTTTTATTAATATTAGCTTATATTTGTTATTTTTAATTAATTTCTAAGCAAACTAGTCCTTAAACTTGAAATATCAAGCTTTTTTTTTAATAATTTGTTTTGGTTAAGTTTCTTGTAAAAGAAATTATTTGACATCAATCTTCAGAAAATTCTCTACACAATGAAAAAAAAATCATAAAATGTTTAGTTTAGGTCTAATTATGCTGCCTGTACATGTTGATTTTTAAAAACAACAATTAAGGCCGATAAAAATTCAATAAAAAAAAATATTTAAAAAAAAATTACAAAAAAAAAATCCTCATCAATCTTCATATTGTTAGATCTCTTTCCCCAAAAGGAATTAACAAAATACTTTTATTTGGGTCAAAAAGTGGTGTTTGTACACATGCATGATATGAAAAAAAAAATGAATTTTAAAAAGTGGTTTTTATACATCCCTATCAAAATTTAATTTCTATCATTTGGGTATTTGAATAAATTACATATTTGGAAACTAGATTCAAAATGATAAATTTCATAGTACTAATTTTTTTTAAGATTCATTGTGTAAGTGCCTCAAATTTTAATTCCAAGTGTGACAAATTCTGAAAAAAACAACAAAAACACTTCCACTTTTTGAGGTTTTTGTGGACCCAACTTCTTGCATCATCCCTTCACATCATCGGCATCATTATCATTGAAAATAATTTCATTTCACATCAATTACATCAAAACCCTATTTCTATTATTTATTGAATAATATGACATTATTTAATTAATTCACATTTTTTTATCATTTCAACCAATTAAATACATTTCATTTATTTAATAAAGTTTTAATCTAACCTTACTTTGTCCTTATTAGTTAAATAACACCAATTATTTAATTACATCACTAAATCAATTTATTCCCCTATGTCGATTAAATTATTAAATCATAATAGTTTAATTAGCTCACTTTCCCTACAAATTTGAATATTTTGAATAAACTATTTAAATCATCATCAAAAATCAAATCAAACTAATTCAACTTTATTTGCAAAAGTCAAACTTGATTTGCACTTTCAACTCCAAAATGAATTAATTAATTAAATCAATTAATTAATCATTCTCAACCACTTTCCTGATTGAGTAAATTACGATCCCTTAATTTCTTAATCTATTCCTGACTAATCAATCTATTTCTCAATCCCATGGATTATTCAATCTATTTCTTCAATCACACAAATTGCGTAATCTATTTTGCATAGATTATTCATGTCTATTTCCTCTCAAAACCTTTCAACCATTGGTTTGGATATTCTAATACACGATCCTGATCATCCATTTCAAATCACAAATTCTATATAACAAACCATTTTCCTCACAAAAAAGGATCAAAGAATCAACATAATTTGCACAACAAAGTACTGCCAATATTCCTCATCACCATTGCTAAAGCTTCAACACATCTTCGATCAACCAACACAAGCATCACATCAAAAGTTCTTGCACGCAACAATGGAGGATTCGTAGTGATATGAACAACCCAACATCAAGCAAACACACTTCGACATGGGATAGTAACCTTTACTTTTTTTTGAATTTCATTATGATAATCGTAGGATTTCAATTATGTTTTCAATAACTTAGTCATTTCATGAGTGTAGGAATAAATCTTGATTAATTATTTTTTATTTAGATTAGATTCTATTTCATTTACTTTTCTCTTGTTTATGCTCTATGATTTTCCCCATCACAACAAAATCAATACATTTGGTGACATCCTACCCAAGGGAAATCACAAGGGTAGCCTTGGCATAGGGGAGAGGCACATCTGGATGCAAAACAACAAAGCTCATCTCCACCTTTCATGACTTTACTGCAACAACAAAGGAGCTGGCCAAAGGATGAGCTAGAAGAGAAGTAGATGCATCTAGAGAAAAACGTACAAATGCGACCAACTATAGGAAACTATGGTAGAGTATAACCCTCCATTGCAAAGGAGAGCCAAGTTAGATCAATTGCACCAATAGAAGGGAGCATCAAATCTACAAGTAAATTGCATGTATGAGGATGTTGATTGCACCTACTACGAGTCTTAAAAGTAAACATTTTATTATGAGTGATCCACCCATATTCCTAGTTCTTAATTATACACTTTTAACTAAACTAATATTCCTTGAGTGGTTGCAAAATATTTAATTTATATGTTGAATATTTATATTGTATTCTCATACGTCTCCCTAGTAGTTTGCATGTACATCAAAATATAAGCTAAATCTAATTGTAAAAACTATAATATTCCCTTATATATTTTACTTATATTTTTGGTAGAATTCTTGATCAGAGTGTCATTTATGAGAGAGAAACTTTGTAACTAACATATTCCTATATATGAATTCAACTCATGACATTATATATGAATATCCCATCATGATTCATCCCTAAATATTGATATTAATCCTTAAAGTCATCATTCATCACCCTAAATCAAATCAATGGTTATGGAATCAAGCTACATTATTTACATAACATCACAATTCTAAACCCTATATTTTTAAAATTTAAATAAAAAATAAGCCACGTCGACTTCCTCATATTTGCCATAGTTAGGTGATCTAATGCATATTGTTGTTGATTTATGTATTATGTTGTATTGAAATTCATGCATTCATTTATTTGAAGTCATGCTAGAATTCAAAAAGCCATCTTGGTCAAATAGCTTTAGGAGAAACCAATTTCACATTGTTCTATTGTGAATTCATCCTAGGTGCATTACACAATTGCTTTGTTTCCTCTATTATTGTTCTAAATTTGTTGAAACAATCATCTTAATGCTCTAATTGAGGATTACATGACTTGTATAATTCAATATACTCTTTTGAATAATTTTGTAATCATCGCTAGTCCTTATTAAAATGTAGTTATCAAAAACTCAAGATGGGTGAATTTTAATGCTTATTTTTTTGTTAGTTCATTCTTACAAATATAGGCTTAGCTACACAAGTCAATTATTTATACTCCTAAGAAAGTTAGTAATGACTTAATTGCATTCATAAAAACATCCTAATAAAATATCCTATAGAATTTAACAATTAAAATATCTTTTATATATTCAAAGACTATATTTATATTTTAATTATAGAAAATAATATTAAGTTAAATAGAATAATTTAATACAACATAATAATTAATAGTTTGATAGATAAAATAATTATTTAAAACATTAATCAATTTATAATTATTTAATTTATGTACTGTATATACTATATTAAATTGATATCTTAATATTCTCAATAGATATTTTAAAATATATATTAATTGTAATGGAAATATTAATATTTTCATGTCATTTCTCATTAAGTTTTGTGTCTATTTTGATAGAATGACTTAATATATTTATACATTGACAAGGTGTGTCATTTTCCTATATTTCTACCCATCCAATCACAAGCATTTCTACCTACCTATCTCCTACCTTATTTACGTAGACACACATTGTTATATAATCATCCAAATTATGTGTTTTTGACCCTTATGCATGTATTTGCACCAATACCTATACATTGTATTATCCACTTGATTTGATTTTGATGGCTTGCATGTGCTAGATCATTTCTATCTTGCAATGTCATCAGTGCATCTAGAAATTTGATCCTAAATATTTGAAAATTGAAATTCAAACTTTGATCAACTATTATTTGTCTTTTTTTTTTAATTGACTAAACATTCATTTACATAATTTATTGATGTGCACTTTTATTTTAAAAATTAAACACATTTGATTGCATTTATTTTTTGATCATCCAATAATCATTTTATACAATTCAATTCATAAAAGTTAGAAAAGCTTCCAATTGTTAACTAAAACTAAGTAGACATTGTTTCCTAGCAACATACCACAACCTTCTAGATTTATTTTCAAATAATATTAATATAGATAGAAAAACAAAATAAAATGTCGAAAGTACTTTCGCAGACACAAATCTGGCTTTCATTTGTAAACTAGACCCGCCAAAGAGAATATCACATTTTATTTTTTATAACCTTTTGTGTTTCTATTACTGATTTCTACTCACAGCTATCAATTATTGATATTCATGAATTTATGCTTATCTATGCATCTTAATAGATAGGCGTAGATTAAACCTTGGAAAAGCTTATTTTTTATGATCAAGTGTATCTTTTTTTTTCTAACAATATTTTATCTTCTTCAAAAATTTCACTTGAAATAGTTCTTACACATTTCAAACTTTTATATAGATCTCCTGTTCAATGTGAAATACATTTGATGTTGCAGTTTTATTCACAATTGACACTCTGGAACAAAGACAATTGCAATTAAATGTTTGTGGAAAGGAAAGAGGAATATGGGTTTTAGTGGCTCTCCCAATGTTGAGACTCAAAATCAGGCCCTTCGACATTACGAGCGAGCAACCCATATGCTAGAGGCCAGAGGTAGAGGAATACAACAGAAAATTAAAACTTAAAAATATATTCAACCCAGAGCTGCTGCTCATCAATTTTTGTATGCTAACCTTCACATTAAAAATCAAAAGTAAAAACATATACAAATATAGGTAAAAGTCACATGAAAAACATTCACGGAAGGGAGGGCATGAAATAAAATTTATTACAAATTACCTAACTGCATTTTCCCGATCAAAACGTATTTAATAAAGTGTCGTTTACTTTAATATTAAAACTTAAATATCTATTTGCCGTATTACGGAATTTCCTTTGGTGCAGGCGGCTTGGTTGATGGTTCCACGTGGTATCGCAATGGGTAACAATCTTTATTGCGATATCGCGGGCAGCAGTTTGTAGACTGTGCGGTTAACGACTGGCGGTGTAGATGAGCTGCGATGTTGCAGGGGTCTTCAGACGGTGGTAGGTAGGAGGATGGTAGCAGCTAGAGGTGATGGCAGCAGTTGAATTTACATTCCAACACTCCCCCTTAAATATAACTGCACTATCCACCATGCCCAATCTATTTCTTTGAAAGATGAAATTATCTCTTCCCAGTGCCTTTGTGAAAATATCTGCACTTTGCTCTTTTGATCTGCAAAACTCTAAAAATATGTCACCATTGTTAATTAATTCCCTGATAAAGTGATACCTGGTATCAATATGCTTGCTTCTCTTATGGAAGACTGGATTTTTTGAGAGAGCTATGGCTGAGTTGTTATCATAGTAAATTTTTGTTGCCTTCATTTGTTCATTTTGCAGTTCTTTCAAAATTCTTCTCATCCAAACTACCTGGCATGTTGCACTTGTGGCTGCCACATATTCTACTTCAGCTGATGAAAGATAGACTATTGGCTGCTTCTTTGAAGACCATGAGACAACTCCAGTCCCAAAATTAAATACATAACCAGATGTGCTTTTTTTGTCATCAATGCTGCCAGCACAGTCACTGTCTATGTATCCTATGAGTTTGAACTCATCTGAACTTGAATACTTAATGCCAAAATTCCTTGTTCCACTTACATACCTTAAAATTATCTTCCCAACTTTCCAATGGGTGTCTTTTGGTGTTTCCATAAACCTAGAAATCAAACTTACTCCATACATAATGTTTGGCGTTGTGGCTGTGAGATACATGAGACTTCCAACAAGCCTCTTAAATAGAGTTGGATCAACATTAGACCCTCTATCATCCTTGCTTAGATTTAGACCTGTCACTGTAGGTGTTGGTGTTGGTTTGCACTTCATCATATTAAACCTTTTCAAAATGTCATTTGCATATTTTGACTGTGAAATAAAAATACCATTTTCATTTTGATTCACTTCAATGCCCAAAAAATACTTCATCAGACCTAAGTTTGTCATTTCAAATTCTTTCTTCATGTCTGCCTTGAACATATCAATTGATAAATTTTCAGTGAAAATTAAATCATCAACATATAAGCATACTATCAGTATTTCACCTTCTTCATTTATTTTTGTATACAGTGTGGGCTTAGTGCTACATCTATTAAATCCATTCAGTAAAAGATAATTGTCTATTCTATTGTACCAAGCTCTTGGGGCTTGCTTCAATCCATACAATGCCTTTTTCAATTTGTAAACTTTGTCTTCTTGACCCATAATTTCATACCTAGGTGGCTGATCCACATAAACTTCTTCTAAATAACCATTTAAAAAAGCTGACTTTACATCCATTTGAGATACAAACCACTTATTATGAGCTGCTAATGCTAAAATCATCCTTATAGTATCCAATCATGCTATAGGTGCAAATGTCTCATTGTAATCAATTCTAGGCTATTGTGAATATCACTTTACAACCAATCTTGCTTTAAGCTTCTGAACTTCATCTTTTTCATTCAATTTAGTTTTATAAACCTATTTCACTCCAATGACATCTTTGTATTTTGGAAGACTGACTAGATCCCATGTCTGATTCTTTTCAATTGCTTCAATCTCTTCATCCATAGCACTTACCCATTTATCATCTTTGACTGCATCTTCAAAATGAGCTGGATCTTCTATTTGAGAATAAAATGCAAAAAGAGAAATATGATCTGAATTATTCTCACCTTCATTTTTCTCATATATATCTCTTATGCTTCTGATTTTCTGTCTTCTCAGACTTGCCAATGTAGGATTTGACATATCACTTGAACTTGTGGAATGTGGACACGATGGTCCGGCTGTAGATGGTGTTTGTTGTCCTCTTGTTGGACTACTTCCTTGAATGCATGAGGCTACTCTTACAGTTAATGCTGGTGTCACTTGTGGACCACTTTGCTGAGCTTGAATGGGAGTGGTAGGAGTCACAATAGCTGGAATATTTGTTGATGTTGAAACTTCATTCTCCTCTTGAGGTATACTAGCTAAAATATTGACTGTCTTCTCTATGGTTCCATCCCATGCTTCATCTTCTACAAATTGTACATCTCTGCTGATTATAACTCTCTTTGTTGTCGGATTATAAAGCTTATAAGCTTTGGATTCTTCACTGTATCCAACAAATATACATTTTTCTCCTTTGTTATCTAGCTTCCTTCTCAATTCATCAGGCACATGTGCATATGCTACACATCCAAATACTCTCATGTGAGTAACACTGTGTTTTCTTCCTGTCCATGCTTCTTCAGGTACCATATTCATGACACTTTTTGTTGGACACCTATTCATTATATAGGTTGCACAAGATATTGCTTCTGTCCAATATTCATTTGACAAATGTTTGGCTTTCAACATGCTTTTAGCCATTTCCATGATTGTTTTGTTTTCCTTTCACCTACTCCATTTTGTTGAGATGTGTATCTAGTTGTGAACTGCTTGTGAATTCCATGATCTTTGCAAAAATTAAAAAATTCTCTTGAAATATATTCATCACCTCTATTTGTTCTTAACACTTTGATATAATAACCACTTTTTTTTTCAACCAAATTCTTGAACTGACAAAACAGATCAAACACTTCATTTTTCTGCTTTAGAAAATAGACCCATGTTTTTCTTGAATAATCATCAATGAATGTCAGAAAATAAAAACTGCCACCTATTGAAGGTGTTTGCATAGGTCCACACAAATCTGAATATATAATTTCCAAAGGGGCTTTTGCTCTAGTTGACTTTCCTGCTGGAAATCTTTCTCTATGTTGTTTTCCTAAAATGCACCCTTCACATACCCTTTCTGGTTTTTCTATTAAAGGTAGTCCCTTGACCATGCCTTTCCTATGAAGTAAATTTAAACCTCCAAAGTTGAGATGCCCACATCTCAGGTGCCATAACCAGTTTTCATCTTTTATCTTAGCTTGAAAGATTTTCCGCACTACTGTTGTAGTTTCTTCTCTACCCACTTGTGAATTCATTAAAAGTTGTGCTTGAGTATAATTTGTATTCAAATATGGCCTTATCTTTAAGGGAAACATTCTGTTGTTTGTCATTCTGACTTTTGCAATAAGTTGGTTGCTTGGATATTTATCTAAAATTGTGCACATACCATTCTTGAAGGTTACTCTATACCCTTTTTGAACCAGTTGCCCTACACTCATTAAGTTATGTTTCAGACCAGGCACAAAATATACATCTGAAATATACTTTTTCTCCCATAGCTTGCTATAGCTTGAATCTAAGGATAGTTATGATTGCTATAGCTTGAATCTAAAAACCATACATCTTTTTCATTTGCTTGAGCAACATTACAAGCTAAAAACATTGTCCTCTTATCTTAATTTTGATTTTGACCTTCTCTTGGAAAATTTGTATTTTGTCTATTATTATCATACTGCTTCTTTCTACACTCATTCATATAATGCCCATATTTTTTACAGTAGTGACATTGGACTTGAGATTTATCATACCTTTGATTTGGTCATTGATTATGTGTTGGGTTTTGGCTTGAGCCTTGATTGTTTCCTCTTCCACTTGAGCTTGATAGATTTTATATTTCACCTCTGTAAGAGTTTCTTCCTCTTCCTCTTGATCTACCTCTACCTCTTCCTTGACTGACTGAAGCCTGAGTTTTGAAATCATGCTCCAGTGATGTATCTACTGACCTTTTCTACCTGTGTTCATGATAAATTAGAGATGCATATAGCTCATCAACTGAGAACTGTGAGATATTCTTTTTCTCCTCTATAGCAACTACAAATGGTAGAAATTTTGTGGGAAAACTCCTTAAAATCTTTTCAACAATTATGGTATCTTCCAGATTCTCTCCATGAGACCTAATTTGATTAACCACCCCAATGACTTGGGTGTAGAATGAATATATAGATTCATTGTCCTTCATACATATTGTTTCAAAATCTCTTCTCAGCATTTGTAGCTTTAGTGTTTTAAATTTTTCCATGCCTTGATAGGCTGTTTGAAGTATGTCCCATGCTTGTTTGGACTTTGTTGCTGCTGAAATCCTTGGAAAAATGCTCTCATGTACAACTTGAAATAGATAAAATAAAGCCTTTGAGTCTTTCTTCCTTGTGTCTTTTAATAACTATTTCTCTGCTTGTGTTAAAGCATTGTATGTTGCTGCATCTACTGGCTCTGGAAATCCATTCTCAACTAAATCCCATGTATCTTGTGAGCTAAATAGTGCTTTCATGGTAATTGACCAGTACTCATAATTCTTCCCATTAAACTATGGAATTTGTGGGTTTGTCAAGCTTGTGCTTGTTGCCATTTTTGAAATTTACCCAGATAATCTGCTTTGATAAACTTGGCTCTAATAATCGATCCTGCTATGATACCACGTGAAGGCCAGAGGCAGAGGAATACAACAGAAAATTAAAACTTAAAAATATATTCAACCCAGAGCTGCTGGTCATCAATTTCTGTATGATAACCTTCACATTACAAATCAAAAGTAAAAACATATACAAATATAGGTAAAAGTCACGTGAAAAAAATTCACAGAAGGGAGGGCATGAAATAAAATTTATTACAAATTACCTAACTACATTTTCCCGATCAAAACATATTTAATAAAGTGTCCTTTACTTTAATATTAAAACTTAAATATCTATTTTCCGTATTACAGAATTTCCTCTAGTGGAGGCGGCTTGGTTGATGGTTCCCCACAGTATCGCAATGGGTAACAATCTTTATTGCGATATTGTGGGTAGCAGTTTGTAGACTGTGCGGTTAAAGGTTGGCGGCGTAGATGATCCGCGATGCTGCAGGGGTCTCCAGATGGTGGTAGGTAGGAGGACGGTAGCAGCTAGAGGTGACAGCAGCAGTTGAGTTTACATTCCAACATATGCCTAGTTCTGTCCTAAGAAAACAACCTTCTTGGAGCTCCAGCAGTAGGGTGTTGGGTCTTTACCATTGCCCTCACAGTTCACACGGCCAGCTAATTACTCCATGCCTGTAAGTAGATTATTGTTTTTGTCAGGATGTGCGAGGGTTTGTTCAATGAAAACAACCTTCTTGGAGGCATGGTAGCAAGGCCTTGGATCTTGAGTATTGCCCTTGCAATTTGCACAACCAGCTAACTGTTCCAAGCCTGTAAGCAGATTATTTTTTCTGTCAGAATGTAGGAGCGTTTGTTCTGGGAAAATAACCTTTTTGGAAATGTGGTAGCAGGGCCTTGGATCTTGACCATTTCCCTCACAATTCTCACAGCCAGCTAACTGCTCGCTGCTTGTACCCAGATAATTGTTTTTGTTAGGATGTGGGAAGGCTTGTTCTAGGAAAACAACCTTCTTGGAGAGATGGCAACAGGGCCTTGGATCTTTCCCATCGCCCTCGCAGTTTGCATAGCCAGCTAACTACTCCATGCCTGTAAGAAGATGATTGATTTCGCTAAGATGTGGGAGTGTTTGTTAAGAGAAAACAACCTTCTTTGAGGCCCAGCAGTAGGGTCTTGGATCTTCACCATTGCCTCCACAGTTCAGACAGAGATCTAACTGTTATGAGAAAACAAACTTCTTCGAGGGTGGTGAGCAGCAGGGTCTTAGATCTTGACCATTACCATCACAATTCTCACAGGTAGCTAACTGCTCCATACCTGTACGCAGATGATATTTTTGGCTGGATTTTGGAGGTTATATCGAGCAGAGACTTGGACCGTAAACAAAAACAAGAGCACGGCAAGCAATGTGCTTATTTTCATGCCCATCAAACTCCCCATATTAGGGTTGAGAGTCTTTGTGAAATCAAGATGAAGAGGAAAATCTTTACATTTTCACTGAATACTAGGTTAGCAATGAAGATTGAGATGGAATACAAAACAATGTAATGACGCATTTATAGAGGGAGCCATAAATTTACAGTAATGCTAGGAATAGTTTTAAGCAAAAAAGATGCATTCAAAGTCATATGGCGTAGCGGAGACGGTGAAATTCAGGAATCTTTATTAAATGGGATACTTGCCTTTGACATACTTTAAAAGGTGATTTTATTTAACTTATAAATTTTGACTATGTAAACGTTTTGACTTATTTAACCTGTTTGAAGGCTGCCCTAAATTATTATTCAATAAATTCTTTGAAGTTCATACTTCATTTCTGTGAGCATTATCTAGATGCAATGAGTGTTAAGTGGACCATTCATAATCATGAGAGATGGGTTCTTGTGAACCACTACTCATGAAATATGGGTCAATGAGTTTGGCTTGTAAAACTAAATGGTTGAATTTTGATAGCAATATCACAATTTGACATGCTGTGGAAAATACCGCCTACTTATAAGATAAATTCTAGTTACTAAATATAGGATAAATATTTATTATTTTTATGTAAATGATATGTAAGATTACAATTTGACTGTTTGACAATTGAATTGATGATGCTCAAATGGAGTTATTTCAAGGAAGTTATTTGTCATTTTAAATGTTATAAAGATAGTTGCAAATTCAAATTAATTTTTGAATGAGAAAATTTGAACTTGGGGTCAATCGTTAGCCCCTCAAGATCAAACTTAATTAATACAAAATTGACCTAGAATAAGAATATAAATGGTGGAATCAAAAATAAGTGTAAAGAAGTTTGGGCTAATCATTAGGACTAATTTGTAGAGATAGGTACAAGTGGGGCTAATATAAGATCAAAATGTATAGGAATATATATAAGTAGGAGTAAATGGAGAGAAATAAGAATCAAGAAGTCAGGAGAACTTAGCACAAAAGTGTACCACTTGTTTTCATGTAATTGTATTAAGCAGTTACACCAAAACAACCCTAAACTAACTGGGAACTAGTATAGGTAATAAATTTAACCCTTATATCTATCTCGCACTTTGAAGTGAATGTGAATATAGCAAGAACATGTATTTTAAGATATGCCCTCATTCTCAATCCACATGAAAAGTAAATATATTCAAATATTTTAAAAGGATATTTGGTCCATGTAAAAGTAAAGGACTATTCTTGGATTCTTCATGTGTTGCTTTCTTGTGTATGAGTCTTTTATAGGGGCTTATAAAATAGAAAATTTAATATAATTATTAGCTTTTATCAAACAAGTAAAAATAGTCATAAGTGTAAGTTAATACAATTTCCTATTAAAAATGAGAAGTAGAGAGAACATGAGAATTTTTTCTTCTATAAAATGTGATAGTATAGTACACTTATGGTTCATCTTAGGGGTGATTAATGTTGTCTACTTAGGTATGGTAATGTGATATAGAAAACATAATACTACCTTTTAATTTGGTATGATGAGGTGTAATAGTGTAGCCTAATATATAATAGTTATGGTTCACTCAATGATATAGATGTGGTCTACTCTATGGCTACAATGAACAATACAAATTCATTCGTGTTTGGGAATCTAAGTGAAATCAAGATCTATTTTGGTACAATGATGGTTCTCTATGTGGTACAAGTCACTATCTAAAATCTCAAAAAAAAGTGCTAGAAATAACATAGAGACGTTTCATTTTATTGTATCTATTAGATGCAAAGAAATTGTGAAAAGGTAAAGTTTTAAATCTCAAACAATGAATCTTCAAGATAATGTTAGATTGATATAGTGACTACCAAATACTTATGATGGGGTAAAAGTATAAATGAATCATTAAAAAGTGACATATATGTTTTGAATTTTGAAATGATGTAAATAAGTAAAATGTGTACTTTTTAGTATATTTTATGTATGTATTTTTTTTTTAAAAAAATATATATTTTAAAATAGTTTTCAATAAATTAACATTATAATTTAGTTGTTGATAAAATGTTGAAAAATGAAGCTATATGGGACATCAAATTTTTTATAGTATTTTTTTTTTTTCAATTTTTTTGTGTATTTATAACTTGAACCTTTAGTGAATGGATATACCGTTTTCTAATTTTGATAAATATATATTTTTAAATAAATATTAAAATGTGTGTATTAAAAAATAGTTGTTTCCATTTGACTTCAACCTTTGTATTAAATAAATTTAGGCACGACTTGTTTATTTCTTTTCCTTTTTATTTGTTGTCTTCTTGAGTCCTCGGTGTATGCTCATCTTAAGAATAGGAGATCTCCTATTCTTGATGAAGGACTTATTTTACTTATAATGGAGCATATTCAGTCCATTACTTCGGCTCCTACCATTGCTCACAAAAATGATGATTTTATGACTCCTTCTGGTTCTTCAGATTCAGAGTCCTCATTTGATGAGGAAGAGGAATGGAATGGGGAGGATATTGGTGTGGCTTTTGGATTGAAGAAGAGAAAGGTGACGGGTGTCAAAGTGAATAGGGCTCCTAAAAGAGTGGCCATTTCTGATAGCGATGACACAGAGGTAGGGTCAGATGGGCCCTCTCTTGTTCTTGTGGAATTGGTAATTGATAGAGGTGCAGTTGGTGGGGCTTTGGAGACTAGGGATCAGAAGAATGCTAATGGGGTTATTAAGCTGAGAAGATTGTCTAAGAGATCAATTGGCAAGTTTGAAGACTAAGCAGGAAGCAGGGACTGCTTAGAATATTTTGGAGGTTGATGCTAATATTAATCCTAGTTTTAATACTATGTCTGTGGAGGACTCCCTGGTGTATCAACTTAATATGGGTACAGTGGAAAAAGAGGGTGAGGAGCAGAATGTGAATGGTGTCGAGGAAAAAGGTATTCTACCAATGAGATTTGGTCCTCTATTAGAGGAATTTTCGTACTTGGACAAGGATGACACCTCCATGTTTGGCCTGTTAGACATGGCTAGGGCTAGGGCTACTAGCACTTTTAAATTGAAAAAGTGGACCCTAGAGGAATTCAAAAAAATCAATATTAAAATTAGGCGTCTCAAGGCTAAATTGCAGAAGGATTCGGGGCCCTCTGGGCTGGAAATTCTAATTGATAGACTAGTGGATCTGGAGCATACTCAAAATGTGTTTAAATAAAAGTGTGAAGACACGTTGAAATCCCTTGAGGATAAGGTGGACGGTCTAAATAATGACCTCATAAACTTGTTGTAGGTAAGCCATGCTTCAGTCAAGAACAATGTTTAGGCCCTTGAGGTCTTGTTCAAGAAGTCGAGTCAACTGAGGGAGGAGCAGGTCTTCTTTTCTCAACTCATGGAGAAAGATCAAGTGGGGAAAGAAAAAGGTTAAAAATCCCTCAGGGATGATGACAAGGTGTTGGTTGTTAGAGGATCAGAGGAGTGGGAAAAAAGATTAGAGGCGAAGAAAAAGGAGTTGCTTGAAATGATTGAAAAACACAAGTCCCAACAGTTTGATTTGGCCAATACTTTGGGCGGCCTAAATTAGTTTCTATGTTTCTGTTGTTTCAATGTTTTCTATTTTTCTAGTTGTTTTGGTTGGGGGTGTTTGTCGTTGGGAGCTTCGAGTTGTTCTTTTTCTATCTATTGACTGGCTCCTAGTGTTTTCAATTTTTTGTCGGTTGGGATGCTGCTGCTGGTTGACTGTGTTATGTTTTAGCAACATTTGGTGATTTTCTATATAGGGTTTCGAGTCCCTTCAAAACTTGTTTTTCCCTTTCAATCAAAACTTTCATATTAAATATTTATCTAAAATAGAAAAAATAATATACCATCTTGGTATAGATTCTTTTATCTAGTGCATCATATTTATTTCATTTTTTTTAATAAGTGTTAGTATTTTTCCTTAGCATTACAATAAAATAAAATAAAAACATATAAAAAAAGTATATAAATAATAATTAAATTATTAAAATAAATATATTAAAAAATATTATTTACATGAGTAGGAGTTATTGAAATGTTTAAAATAATATTTTTTTTTGGATAAATTGGCCTCCAAGTGTGATCCATATATTTTTAGCCAATAATTTGAGTTGAAAATTTTGTGCAAGTAGTGCAAGTATCTAACTTATCAAGAATGAATCTAACTAGAAAATATGTTTGACCAAAATTGATTTTTAGTTAGAAATACTTAAATTCAATTGTGTTGATAAGTTGACCAAAGGTGTGACATAGCTCTGTACTTTTACCCAATGGTCAAGATAATATTTATTATTAGATAATTTATATTTCAAGGTGGATGTCTAAAAAAATCAGTAAAATAAATAAATGTGTAATAGAATTATTTGAATGTATAAAAAAGAGTTAATATGTACTCAAATGTGTCAAATATTATTAGTTTTTCAAATAGTAAATATGAATACATAATGTGATTAGGACTAGAATTCATAACATGGGTGGTGATTTCAAGGTGAATATGGACCTAATAGTAGTGTGTTTTAATGTGAATATGGCATGTAATTGAAATGTGTTAAAAACTGTAGATGATTACCCATCAATCCCATCTTGTTTACCGTGACAAAAAATATTGATATAAATGGTTCATAAATAATGGGGATAAAATTTAATAACCATAATTTTTTTTATTAAATTATGAAAATTTGGTCCTTCTTACATTTAATTCTATTCACCAAAGATAGGAGTGTTGATTTGAATAATTCAACAATGAGTAAATATTTTCCAATAAAAATATTACTAGCCTTGACATGATACACTCTATATTAATTCACTTTCTATGAAGAAAATAAAAAATTTACTAATGAAACTTAAATATTAAACCATATTTTATAAATGAAACACTTTCATTAATAATGTGATTAAACAACTACAGACTCATGTAGTGTTAAATTCACACACAAAGTTCTTCACACCAAAGAGTACATGAAATTATATGAGAACAAATTTAATGTTTATATTTTTTTTTTAACATTATTTACAATAACATAAACTAATATTTAGTCATTAATTAACTACAAAGAAAACTTTATTTAGTAAACATCCTAGAAATATGAGAACAAATTTAATGTTTATATTTTTTTTTAACAATGTTTACAATGATATAAACTACTATTTAGTCATTAATTAACTACAAAGAAAACCTTATTTAGTAAACATCCTAGAAATGAAGGAAAAATAATTATTATTTAATTAAAAATATTTAAAATATAATAAATAGTTCTCAAAAAACTGTACAACATATGAAATAGTGATAAATCACCCTAGAATATTGCTAATCATGCAAAGGAAACTTCTACAAAGTGCCTAATCAAATAGTAATTACACTAAAAACTTTGAAAATAATTGTGCATAATTGTGTTAAGACAAAGAATTTTAAAATAATAAGAGTTGAAATTCCTCTCTCAAACTCTAGAATTTTTCTAAAAATTTCACAATATAGGATGTGATCATGACTGTAACTAAGCACTACCCTAATTCTTAATTTGCTAGCACAAAACATGGATCATGACTAGATAGTTTTATTTTCTCGAAATATATAGATCTAGAAGTGAAATTTTTATATCGGTTCTATGATATTTTTATCCAACATCTCATATTCAAAAAATACATTTATGTGATCTCTACACTAGAATAGAAACACTAACAAGAAAAAATGAATAGGTTTGATTCCATGATTTCCAAGATTTCCAAGGATGAACAAATTCAAGAAAAGTTATAGCATGTGAATAGGGAGTAATTTTGAATGATAATTGTTATGGACCTACCATCTAGCACATTAATAATAATTTTATCCTACAACAATATACATCTTTGAATTTCTAAGAATAATTTTCAAAAATTACTTATGATTTCACTATCATCACAAATGCACCTAGCATGTTTATTGTAATGCCCCGCCAAGAGGACAAAATTAAACTATGAAAAATGAACAATTTTTTTTTTTTTTTAAAGTAGTGCATTGTTACGTAATGGAATATAACATCACTTAAATTATCTTCCTAAGTCCAATTTACAAATAAAACTAACTTATTAATAATTAAATGCTAACAACCCAAGCTGGCCAATGGAGGCACAGGAGCGTAGGTACGTGTGGGAAAAAGGGGATTTTGAAAATCCAAGCAATGAAGATGGAGGTGGAGTAAGATCAGAGAAATCTCAAATGAATCAGGAGCTTGAATCAAGTAAGAAGCAAGGTGGGGCTGATCAGGATGAGGTGGATTCCAAAAATGAATTCCAGGTGGAACCGAGCGGAAATGATATTTTGGCGGTTAACTTGGCGGTATCCCCTACCGGCCAAAAAAATGAGAAAGCTAAAGATGTGGTGGGGACCACTATAGGCATTGGAGGTAATCGCAAACCCTGGACTTCTTTGTTTGGGGTAAAACCAAATGGAAAGTCATCTTTACCTCCGGTGTAGAACATTTCTTCCTTGGAAAAAGGTAAGTTTGCTATTTTTGTGCCAGATTCGCTTATTGATCATAATATAGCTTTAATGGAGAGAACTCTGGTCGGGAAGTTTATGGGCCATAGACCAAACATTGAGGTGGTCATGGAGTTTGTTAAAAATAAATGGAGAACAATTGGAAAAGTCTCAATTGCTACTCTTCCAAAGGGGTTCTTTGCATTTGAATTCTCTTGTAGAGAGGACATATTGGCTGTTAGAAGTGGGGGTCCTTCGGTCATAGGGAAATCTTCCTTGGCTCTAAAGAAATGGTCCTCTAACTTGGACCTTTCGGATTCCATTTTTGAGAATGTCCCAGTTTGGGTTAGACTTCTGGGCCTTCCCCTGCAATATTGGAATGAGGATATCTTTTATGGTATTGCGAGTTCCTTTGGGGAGCTCTTTTCTATTGACTCAATGACAGGAGCTAGAAAGAGACTGGTCTTTGCTAGAATATGTGTGGGGATTTCTTAGAATGCTGACCTTCCCTCATCGATTGAGATCCAGTCGAAATGGGCGTCCTGGATGCAGAATATAGAGTTTGAAACGATCTCGTTTGCCTGTTTTAGGTGTAGAAAAATGGGGCACTAGGCAAAAAAATGCCCCTCAAATACCACCAAAGAGAAAGAAAAACTAGCAGGTTCTTTGAAATTGGTGTGGTGAAAGAAATCAGGAGGGGATAGCTTGGAAAACAAAGAGTCTAATGTTCAGAGGACTTCTAATGAGGCTGAAGAAGTCATGGAAGATAATGGAGAGATCCCACTGGAACTCCAGCAAATGAATATTGTGAAGACTTTACTAATAAAGTAAAATGAATCTAATGAGGATCAGTTGGTGGGGGAAGAAAATATGAACCATAAGGAAAAATCCTTTTCCCAAGAACCAGTCCCAACTGAGAAAAATGATGAAACTCCGGGTCTAGAGGATATTCCTATTCAGGGTTTGTCTCTGGAACTGAACATCCCTCTCCCTTCTTTAGAAGTTCCCTTTCCTCTAGGTGTAGAGCAATCTACGGATCTTAACTCTCTTGATGTGGTTATTTACACCTTCTTAAACTCAAACCATTCTACTGATCTTTCCAGTAACCTCATGAATCTTCATGGGAATGGTATTATGGAAACATTACCCTGGGAACAAAGGATCCAAAATGATAAGGAATGGGAATCTAATAAAGAGATGGATAGCCAAGAAGAGACTGATAAAGAAGATAACTTATCAAAGAAAAAGAAAGAAAAAAGCAAGCTAGGGAAGAATCCAAGTGGTATTTCCACTAGATCTAAAGCAAAGGTAGACTGTGGAGTAGTTAAGAACTCTCGAGGGAAAAAATCAATTAAATGGACAAGAGAGCATAACAGTTTTCAGAATATAGTGGATGGATCTCAAAAAACCATCTCGGAATGCCTCAAGTCTCCTGGTGATTCATGAAGATTATGTCTTGGAATATTAGGGGACTCAATAGCCCCCACAAGCAGGATGTTTTACGCAATTTTGTTAGAGATCACAAGCCTGATATTCTCCTCATTCAAGAGACTAAAATGTCAAAAGAAAAAGTAGAAAAGTTGAAACTTTTCCAACACTATAGCATTCATGGCAACAACTCGAATGGCATTTCTGAAGGTATAGCTACCTTCTGTAATAGTCTCATAATCAAAGGGTATCTAATTTTGGAAGGTACGAATCATATAGTGAACAGATTCACACATATTAGGGACAACTTTAGCTGGATCCAGTTGAACATCTATGCCCCCAATGGAAAAGGAACTAGAAAATCCTTTTGGTTGGAACTGGCTACCTTAAGGAGGATTTTTGATATAGACTCTTTGGATGTTATGGGTGATTTCAATACGCCCTTAATGAATGAAGAAAATTTTGGAGGTTCTCAGATCAATGCAGAGAGAAAAGAGGATCTTCAAAATTTCATTGACAACCAGGGGCTGATTGATTTGGACTTACATGGAGCCTCCTATACCTGGTCAAACCGCAAAAAGGGGATAGATCTAATATAGGTCAGACTTGATAGATCTTTGGTATCCAATCATTGGTTTTTTTATTATTACTGCTCTCTTAAAGCTCTCTCTAGGATTGCTTCAGATCATTTCCCTATTAGCTTTGTTGTGGATCCTATAAAAAAGAAGAAAAATATCCTTTTTTAGATTTGAAAAAATGTGTCTCTCTCATCCTGCTCTTAAAGAGGAAATTAGGAAATGGTGGAATTTAAGTGTTTTTGGCACTACTATGTTTAGAATTGCTAAAAAACTAAGGGAAGTGAAATGTAATTTGAAGAAATGGAAAAAGGAGTCCTTTGGGAACATCTTTAGGATCAAATCTGACCTTTAGATGGATCTGGGGGAGATTCAATATAAAATACAGAAGGAGGGATATCTGAATGATACAAAGGAAAGAGAGAATGAGCTACTCATCAAGATGCATGACATCATTGGAAAGGAGGAGGAGTTATGGAGGAAAAGATCTAGAGCTCTATGGTTATCTGCAGGTGATAAAAATACCAGGTACTTTCATCTTTTAGCTTCAAAACATAGAGCAATCAACTGAATATCTCAAATTGAAATGAATGGTATCAGATACGAGGAGGAGGAGGATATTAGGAAGCTTGCTGGTTCTTTCTTCAAAAACCTTCTTTCTAAGAGTGATGAAGTAAATCAAAATGATCAGGATCAGTTAGTTGAGGCTATACCGAAAGTTATCAATCAAGAAAATAACTCTATGTTGTCTGCTATCCCTACTAATGAGGAAGTCAAGCGGGTTGTTTTCTCCTTTGATGGGAGTAAAGCCCCGGGTCTAGATGGCTTCCCTTTGTTTTTTTTCCAATGGTTCTGGGAGATTGTTGTAGATGATGTGGTGAACATCGTCAAAGAAATTTTTGGTTCTAGAAACCTCCTAAAAGAATTGAATGCCACCTTCTTGGTTCTTATTTCCAAGAAGCCTGGAGCGAATTTTTTTGAGGAGTTCAGACCCATAAGCCTTTGTAATTCGATCTACAAAATCATTTCCAAGGTTTTGACTGTAAGACTTTTAATTCTTTTACCCTCTTTGATTTTGCCTCAAAAAAATGGCTTCATTCCTGGCAGAAAATTCCTTGACTCTATTGTTACTATGCATGAGAATATCCACTCATTGGTGGAATCTAAGACGGAAAGTTTTTTGCTAAAGCTTGATATATCAAAAGCCTATGACAGAGTTGACTAGATTTTCTTATTTAAAATTTTAAAGGCTTTTGTATTCTGCAATAAGGTTCTTCAAATGGTGGAACAGCTTGTGTCTACTGCCTCTATTTCAATGATTGTTAATGGATCCCCTTCTTTGTTTTTCCAAAGCTCTAGAGACCTAAGACAGGGTGATCCAATCTCCCCTATTCTATTCACAATCATGGCTAAAAGTCTTGGTAGAAATCTAAAAAAGCTAATTGAAAATAGATCTCTTCTTGGTCTCAACCCTTCTTCTAGTAACCTGGTTTTCTCCCATCAATTTTTTTTTTATGATACTATGCTCATGGGTAAAGCATCGGTTTCAAAATGTAAAAATTTCAAAAATCTGCTCGATAAATATGGAAGAGCATTAGGATAGCTGATCATTAATAAAAAAAGTTCTCTATTCTTCTTCAATACCCCAGTTCATAGACGAACTAAAATTGCTAGAATCCTTGGTTGCAGGGTGGACTCCTTGCCTGCCACCTATCTGGGGCCACCCTTAAGCCTTAAACCTCCTGAATCCTTTTGGATTTCATTGGTTGAGAGGTTTAGCAAGAAGCTTGTTGGGTGGAAAGGAGCTTTACTAAGTCAAGCGAGTAAACTTCAACTTCTCAAAGCCTCACTTCAGAATTTTTCTATCTATGCTCTGAGCCTCTTCAAGATTCCTGCCAAATTTGTAGATGCAATTGAAAAAATTCAAAAAATATTTCTATGGTCAGGTGTTGAAGAAAAGAAAATACTACGTTTAATTGGATGGGATCTGTTTTGTAGACCAAAAAAAGCTAGAGGATTAGGTCTTAAAAGAATCGAAATGGTTAACAAAATCCTTCTAAAAAAAAATATGGAGAATATTTTCATCTTCAGGAGAATGGACTAAAATCCTAGCTATCAAATATTTAGAAAAGAATTGCTCTTTCATTATTCTGAAGGATTCCCATCTTCTTCCTAGAGGCTTAAATTGCTGGAACTGGTTGGCAAGTTAGAAGCGGAAACCAAACTAAATTCTGAGAGGATAGATGGCTCTTCAAGGAGCCCCTTATAAAAAATAATTCCTTTAGTGGATGGGTTGAGGCTTGCAAGGCCCATTTTGATTCCTTTGTGAAAGACTACAAAGTGAATGGTAAATGGGTGGATCTTTGTGGCATTTGTCAGGATCTTGCTCCTATTCAGTCTTCTTTGTTAGCAGTTAGACTAAGGTCTGGTCAGTTGGAAGATCATCTTGTCTGGATTGATGATGCTTCAGGAAACTATTTTGTATCGTCTGCCTTTCCCAAAATTACCTCCTCCCAGAACTCTCCTCCCTTCTGGTTGAAGGCCTGGTTCAAACATCTGGTCCCTAAAATCAACATTTGCTTCTAGATCCTTCTTCAAAATAAGGTGTTCACGATTGACAACCTTTGTAAACACGGCTTTCAAATACCTAATAGATGCATTCTTTGTAAGATGGAGGTTGAGTATGTGCATCATTTGTTCCTTCATTTCTCTTTTGCTGCCTCTATCTGGGAAAAAATTATCAGTTTTTGGCATCTTTCGTGGGTTTTTCCCTCTTCTATTGAAGACTTTTTCCTTCAATGGAAAACCCCAACTCACAATTATGTTCTCAGGCTTTTATGGGATTTTTCTTTCCCTCATGTTGCTTGGGGTTTATGGAAATAATGCAACAACAGAATTTATAGAGATAAAGAAGCTCTGATGGATATTGTTTTTGAAAAAATCCTTAGATTCTTGAAAGAAAATGTCAACATCGTTTCCCAGAAGGTTAGCATTTCTAAGAAAGTGGATCACTCATCCTATGACCTTATAGTTTCTAAGGAATGGAATATTAGCCTTGACTTGCCTTGTGCCCCTAAGAAATCCAAGAAGGATAGAGAGGGTGTTCGCTGGTGTTTTCTGCCTAATGGCTGGGTCAAAGCTAACTTTGATGGTGTGGCTAAAGGTAATCTGAGGGCACCGGGTTGTGGTGGAGTCTTAAGGGATTCATTTGGTAATTTCCTTGGTGCCTTGGCCACTCCTCTTGGTTCCCAATCCAATCATTTGGCTGAGGCTGTTGGAGCTTTTCACATAATAAAGTTAGCCTACAGTCTTAACTTTAAAAATCTTTGGCTGGAAGGTGACTCCAAAAATATTATTGATTACCTCCGTGGCAAGGCTCCCCCCTCATGGACAATAAAATCATGGATTGAAGACGCCATTTCGATTCTTGCTAAGTTCAAAAAAATTAAAATATCACATGCTTATAGAGAAGCCAATGCTGTTGCGGATTTTTTTGCTAATGAAGGGGTTAGAGGTAATTATTTGAGCACCTGGCTAAATATTAGTGATCTAAGTGTTAATGTCAGTGCTTTATTGAATTATGATAAATCACATGGACAAGAGGTAGGTTACCCTTTTAATGAGGATAGGTTGGAGTTATTATATCACAATCATTAGATTGTATGGGACCGAGCTCAATAGCTTAGTCTCCAAGGAAGCTCTGCACGCTTTGTGGGTTCTCAGATTTGACGGGACCAATTTTAGTAAAGATTTTGTCTTGGCCTGCCCCACTGTGTTCGCCAAGATGGGTGGAGACAGGAAATTGGAATAATGGGGATCTTACCATGTTTGGTAGGAAAGTTGAGCTCAATGAAAATCTGATAGCTGAGGTGATGGGTTTTTCGACTGATGGTGAGAATTTTTCAGGGACAAGATCTTCTCTAATGAAGCTATTATTAGATTCCCAAAAAAAGAAAAAGAAAGATAGAATTTGGTGAAAGTGGCTAATAGGTACTTTGAAGTTGACTCCATAAAAGCCCTCTGGAGAAAGGTCCTTCGTGTGATTATGGAGTACATAACTGTGGATGGTCGCTTCACCAGGGTTTATGGTTATCATTTTTCCCTATCAACCACTTCTGCTACAAGGTTAGGGTTTCTTTCCCCTACTATCTTTTCTGTTCTCTGAGAAAAAGTTTAGATGATCATAAGAAAAACCCTAGAAGATACCCCATTTTGCATACTGGACTTATCAGATTAATTATTGAGCACTACCAAAACTTGCCTATCCCTGCTAACCTAGATGCCCCCACTGATTCTGAGGATGATGACACTGAACCCAGTTGTTCAGAGTTTTTTCCCAATGTTACTCTGGCTAAAACTATCCTTAGCTCGCCTACTATCCTTTTTGGCAAGAAAAACCCTAACCCTTTCTCTACCAAAGCTCATTCTGTGTTTGAGCTGGGTAGCCCATCTCTTAAGACTAGTCTTGCTGATAAGAATCCCTAGGTCAAAAACCTCGTTTACTACTTCGAAGATTCCCCTGATTCTGAGGTGTCTGGAGCCAACATTTCTGAGCCTAGAGCTGACCCGTCATTGGATATAACTGCTAGAGCTGGCTCTCCTGTTACTCTAGACCCTGTTAACACTTGTCTCAAAACTAGTAAGGACCCCTCCAAGGAAGTGTTGATTTTAGCCAGAAATAACGCTGATACCCATTTCAAACTTTCGAAATGGACTTTTAATGAAATCAATGAGCTAAAGATTAAGAATTGGGGCCTTCAAAGTAAACTGGAGGAGTTGGGAGCCAAGGTTGCGGCAATGGAAAATAATGAGAAGGAACAAAGAGATTATAGGCTCGACAAAGATACTCTGTACTACGCTAAAAAGAACATAAATGTCGATATAGAGATTAAGAAAATTAAAAACACTATCAAAATTATTGTAGAGCAAAACAATAAAATTGCCAGACATAATGCCATTATAATTAATGCTATGACTGAGAAGTTAAACAAAACCCAATAGGGGTCATTGGTGGTCGACCTGGAGGAAACCAATGATAAAAGCTAGGAGGTGGATGCTGGCATTTCTAAGAGAACCAGGGCCAACCTAAAGTGGAAGGCTCCCCCTACTCCAAACATGATTCAAACTTTTAAGAATGGGGTTCGGGACATGTAGAACTTGGAGGTGGAAATGGAGTCTGTCCTTAAGACTCTGGGGTAGTCGTGGCTAGTTGTTTGGTGTCTGCTCTACTGGTTTCTTTTGCTTGACCTTAATGGTCTGCTGCGGTTGGTTGCTGCTGTCTCTTTTCTTTACCTTTGGCACAGTTGGTTGTTTTAGTTGGACTTTTATTTCCTACCTTTTTTGTTGTTAACTTTGTGGTTTCGGGTCCCTATAAAACCCATTTTACCCTTTATCAAAAACAATTAAATGCTAACATCATTAAGAATGTCATTAACTCCATTACATAGAACTTAAGAGCTACATGAAACATCCATCATGTAACATAAAAGAGTAATCAATCTTTCTCTCATTTCAATTAATAATAACAATGTCATTTATTACAAACTTCTTATATACAATAGATACATCGATACAGTTTACATATACATTTGCATGGTGATACTTTCTCATATCAAGTGAGGAATGCTTTACGATGATACAAGATAGAAAATTAAGTTACAATACATTACAAGTATGAAGATCAACTGCCAGGAATAGATACAATGTTGAAGACAATACTGAATCACCACATCACGAACACAAGGGGAACCCAATGGAGATGATAGATGTTCCAACCTACAGCGCGAATCTAGAGATTCACCCATCGTGCTAGGAGGTAACAACAGGTCCCACCAACACTGACAGCCAAGGACAACAAACTCCACAAGGCTGACAAAACAACAATAAACAAGTACCAAAACAACATTGATTAACAAAACACCACTTCCAGAGGCATACTGCAACAAGCAAAACAAACATCATGAGGATACTCAGTCGTCGCAGGAGGAGTGTCACACATAATTTGTTATGGGTTACCCTGGCATAACCTTCCTAGGCTACCAGACCCCCATCCTAGGTTACCCTGGCTGCCTCTGCCAGTCACCAACCCCCATACAAACTATGCTTCTCATCTCATCTCAAACCTAAACAAGCACCTGAGCAATGAGAGAGGCATCCAATATCTTTATTTAAAATGAGAACTACCCAAATACCCTAATTAATTAATTAGATTATCACTTATTTAAGCCCTCGGTGAGTTACCCTGGCACCCCTTTGTGTGTCAGACACCCAACTAAGAGCCACTCCCCTTCTCACAACATAAACCACTGAAAAAGAAAACATATCCACTTGCACAATTCAAAACCCAAGAAAGTCTCAAAGTGAGGAAAAATCTCTTCCCACTTACAAATCCACAAAATAAATCACAAAGACAAATATATAGTGAAAGGTAAATGGACATCATACACTTAATCATTATGAAATTCCCATCACCTAAGGATAACCAACATTTCCAATAAAAACAATGCTCTCATGCCTTTGGATACTCTAGTTCCCTACAAGGAAATGATTATACATTAATTCCACACCCACCAACAAATCTAAATCCCTAGCCAATCTCTTTCAAGCTATCAATTCAAGCATAAGAGTGCATGAACTAAATTGTGATACAAGAAATCCATTCATGTTTATTTCCACTCATCAACTCTAAGAATAATTTCTTATATTATTCATTCCCTATGGATAAACATGTAGAGGATTAATCAATCCTTCTAAACACAATCTCCTTAATTTACACAATTTCCTTAATCATTCTTTTAAATTTAATTATATAAATGGAAGAAATATTTTAAACTTACCCAGATTAATGCCCTACACATTTATATATATAAACACATATTTATATAAATATATATACATATATATTCCTTTGACTTTATACGTAAGTATATATTTATATATACATACGTATATTTATCTATACATTATAACCCAATTACTAGGATGCCGATGATAAAGAAAATATACAATACAAAAGTTTAACTTCTAGAAGTGGCCGATTCAAACATACTCAAGGGAAGAAGTTGACTATAGCCGTTACACACATGCTACATACTATTTCTTTACAGTGGCAACTAAAGTTCCCTACGCGCCATAACTGTGCAAATGACATTAATTAAGTTCCAGACGTTTGACACATAGCTACCATTGAATCTTTATCTTTATATTATCCAATTTCAGCTTAAGTATATTCTAGTGAATCCATGCAAACTGGAGATAATTCATGTGATATCGAAGTACCTGATGTAAACTCACAAGGCAAGATAAGTAGACTTGTACTTGGCCAAGCGGCGGTAACATTGAGATACGCAGATACATGAACTATAAGTCTATATAGGCCATTCTCCCATAACAATGCGATTAAGGAAAAACAATAGAGTGCAGATAACATGTGGTCGACATGAAGGAAAAGTAACAAAATCCTTCAGTTGGCAAAGTTAGAATCAATTCTGCCGTCAATCACAGAGAAGGAGATTCACTAACAATCAGTTCACTCAGGGTTACTACTGTCTTCAAATATTATTCTACAGTTGGCAATGCACAGGAACTGAACAAATATGCATGTCAATTTAAAGTCGTAATCTTTAGATATTGACTTAGGTTACAGTCGTTCCTCACTTAATCGAATCCACAAAGAGAATCAAGGAGATTATTTAAACCTCTACAACATTCTATTTTCAAGTGTTGCAGATGTGACAAGTTGCCAAGAACCAGGGAGGTTATTTAAATCCATACATCCCACCATGTTCACGTGTTGGGGCTGTGACAGATTGCTAATGAAAAACAACGAGCTTTTAAACGTTCATACCCTTCTATATTCAAGTGTTGCACCTGTGACATGTCGCTAATGGAATCAAAGAGCTTATTTAAGCCATAACCATATTTTAGTTTCAAACACTATAGCTGCAACAGAGTCAAGAGGTTGCTAAGGATAAAGAGGCTCGAAAATGTAACTGATGTTAGCTCCTAAGTATGCGCTGATGTTACATACATGTTAGTGGCAGTTCGATTTAATAGGGCCATAAAATAAAATTGGATACAATGGTAACAACTAAATGCCGAATATTTTAGACATGTATGCAATAATCTCACAACCAGATCACACGCACATGAAACACTAAGACAAGTAAGATTTAAATAGCAGTATGACCTTCAGTCGGCGAATCTCCCTAATCACTGGGTGATCCAATGCTGAGATAAGCATGTAATTTTAATATTACAAGTGAAAAAACTAATGGACAACATGAATACTGTGCACTTGCTAATACTTTGATTAACAGAATAAAGAATGTTGTCATTGGTGATTATTCAGTAAATCACACACAAAAGATGGTATTTCGAGAAACCACAACCTTTACATAGGTGTTAAACTAAACAGGTCGACGCCTTACTCTTGGTACACAATAGTAGTCAAGAAGCTGCGATGAAAAAGACAGAGTGCTGGTAGCTTAAAGTCGACTTAAAATGAACAGTATCAAAATTCTTCAAATGATAAAGATGGAACATTAGCCGATACACACAAAAAGGTTCGAAATCCTTCAATTTAACAAACTGAATTACCTACAGTCAGCTAGGATTCCGTGTATCAATAAATGTAAACATACGAAGCTAGTATTGTAATAGTTAGAACTTTTGTATGCAGATTATTATTAATGGTTAGAAACAGCAAAATACATGTACTGCACTATATATATTTATGTCCACATTTCTAAAGGTAACAGTAATTGGTTGGTATCGAACTTGTCTCAAATATAAAAAGGGACAATGATCTTATCAGGCTAAAGATTAATTCTTGTCCAAACAAGAACCCTCAGCAAAGACGGCGACAATGAGTACAGAAATTTCGATAGGCTCAAGAGATGCTTATAACATGTTGTCAAGGCAGGCAACGGCTTCAGCTACAGAGTTCAAAATCTGAAGAAATAAATCCCCATCGACAGAGGGTTAAATCTACAGATAATGTTTTCATAATTTACACTACAAGGGTTCAAAATCCGATGAAATAAATCCCCATCGATAGAGGGTTAAATCTATAGACAATATTTTCATAACTTGCTACTTTTCAGTATTATTCCCGTAATATTTTCAGGAATTTGTAAATTAAAGAAAAGAAAGCTTAAAGATAACAAAGGAACCTGGATTTTTCTTGTAGGTTGAGGGGCGTTGCTTCAACACTTTTCACCTCCTACCAACAACTCAACACAGGTTCAATGCTTTTCCACCTTCCCTGTAATTCCTCACTCGCAAGAACCAGACCAATTCCTGTACATACCCTCTACCAGAATTGGTTGAATTAGTTTCTCCGTACCCAAATGCAATAAGTTTCCTTGGAATAAAATCGACTGCCCCTCTCTCCGTTAACTTCCACTACTCCCATCATTTATTCTCCTCCCAAATAATTTATTTACCTTTCTTTTAATTTTCCCACTCGCACATTTTTTCTCCACTTTGTTTTTTTAATTTTATTTTAAATTTCATATAAAGCTTGTTTACACTAACTAACTATATATATATATACTATTTAAATATTCTCATTTGCACAATATGTCTTATTTATTGGAATTAAATACCATATCCTTTTTAATTTAATTTTTCTAATTCAATAAGGCTTTTATCTCCATTAGTCAAAGCCTACAATTTTGACAAAACAACGAATTGGAAAAAAAAACAAGACGACAACCAACAAGGACATACCAAGCCGTAGACAACCACACTGCCAAAATGAAACACAAAGGGCATTACATTTATTGAGTTAATGAACTATGTTGAGAATATTATTAGAAAAATAATAATTATTTACTTGATGATATTATGATCTTTAGCAACACGAGGGAACAATATTTGTTGCATATTATACAGGTTTTGTGAAATGTCAAGGAGAAGAAATTGTTGGTTAACTTAAATAAATTTTATTTTTATGAAGGAGAAATTGGTCTATCTGGTTATCTCACTTAAGCGGATGTAAATAGATTTAAGAAATTAAAATCCATAGTGGATTGGCCTACACCTAGAAGTGTGAATGATTTTTCAAATTTTCATAGACTATCAATTTTCTACTATTGGTTTATTTCAAATTTTATTGGGATGTGTACATCCATCATTGAAACCATTAGAGATTAAAAAGAGTTTGGGTGTATATTAGAAAATTATAATATCTTAGATATCCTAAAAATGAAGGTCAATGAATTTCCAGTGATAGCTTTCCCAAATTTTAAAAAAGTATTTCAAGTATATTGTGAGATAAGTGAGTCAAAAAATATGAGTGATTCTCAACCAAAAGAATAGAAACACATTATTTTAATGATAGGATTATTGATTCCAAAAGAAGGTATTCCATCTATAAAAATATTTGTATCCTATCATATGAGAACTAAAGAAGTGATGACATTAATTTGTAAAGAGCTCCTTCTTTACATGGATCATCATGCTTTGTAATCTATGAAAATACAAACTAAATTCATTTTTTGACATATGAAATGGTGGAGCTCCTACAAAAATATTATTTTATTCTCAAGTATTGATGTGGGAATTCACATAAGGTAGTAGATACCTTTAGTTAGAGAAAAAACATTAATGATAAATATTATGGCTATAGTAAATGGTTTTGATGGCATGGAGGTTTTGTATAAGGATTATTTATATTTTTAGGATGCATTTTGTTGAAAAATGAGGTGTTTTCTTAGCTTAATACTCTGTAAAACTTCAATATTGCTGATCTAAGTAAGTCTTTTTCTTTGTTACATATATTCTTTGTGGGTGATTATCTTGATTAATCCATTTTACTATTGTAGAATGTAGAGAGAAGTTGATAGAACTAGACAGGATATTAGAAAGATTACACAAGATGTACCGTGGAGAAACCCTTTCGGGAAAAAACTCCACCAAGAATTATTCTATTATTCAATCTCTGAATCACAATAGCTCCAATTCTTGCTTCAGAATGCTTCTTCTATCTTTACCAATCTTCTTCACACCTGCAATAACAATTATCAAAACTCTATTCAACTTGAATAAGATATAGAGACAATATGCAACCTTGTAATCTCCAAATGGTGATAATTACAATGCACAAGCTCAAGCCCTTGAAAAGGTACGCCATATTCCTTCAAGTAGAGTTATTCAGTGAAAAATAAAGCTTACAACATGTGCATCATGCATTTGGGTGTCCCAAACTGAAGCTACAACTTCTCCTTCACTTCGGTGATAATTCCAAAGCTCTTCCTCAAAGTTGGCACCCTTAAGTAAAGCTACTTAACTAAGTCTTCAGAAATATATTATCATGCATGAGAGGTAAATCCAATAAAGCATCTTGGGCGCCCAAGTTGGCTTCAAGTGCTTTATAGTTAACTGAAACATTTACTCAACACCATTCTCAAAGAATGGTCATCCCTTGTTAACTGGAGGTAGTCCCTGTTATCTGTCATACAACTCAATGTTATTTAGCCATGCATTACAAGTTAACTAAATCTAACTACATGCAACTCAAAATAACCAACATGCATGCAACATGCACTTGCATGCAACTGAAGATAACTGAACCGAACTGAATCAATCGAACTGATCTGAACTGATCTGAACCTGAACTAAACTGATTTTGAACGAACCGAAATGAACTGAACTTAACTGAACTTAACTGAACTTAATAAGCTTTAAGCATGCAAAAATCAAATCCTAACTCCTAGGATCTTTACATGCATTCAGAAGTGTTAACTATTACTTAGTATAGTTAATCGGACACAAGGTGAGTTTCACCTTACCATGTGAGTGTCCCATGTGTCCCTATTATTTAGGAACTCACTATGGACGCCTTCACATGCTTCTTACATTTAGAATTAATTAAAAATGTCAATAATCATGATTATTTCATCAAATATTAATCTCAACTTAATCTTAGTGTTGTTGAACACATTCCAAGAATCTAGGAGATACATGAAATAATTAATGTTTAGGATTTGCAATTGAATGGCAACCTATTTCCAACATTCTCCCACTTGACATTATACATTGCAATTATTCTAAACAAGGAATAATAAAACAAGTACAAGACTCAAGGCCAATGGCCTTCTTGCACCAACTAATCAAACCATGCTAACTTCAAATGCAACCTGCATAATCATGAAGCTTCCAAGCAAATGATTAAAACCAAGAGAACTTATCTGTATGTTTTCATAAGATAATTTATAACATTAATTAAAGTGTTAACTTTTTCAATTAATACCTTCCCATTATCAACCAAACCACCTCTTTAGAGGCATGCTAAACCACCGAGTGTGTTGAATTCACATTCAACCAAGGTGTAGACTCCTCGGTCTTTTCTGTTGAAACAATTTTCTTACAAGTAACCATTCCAACAAATGTCTCTTACCACAAGAGAATCCCAGCCTCACCTATTTCTCCAAGTATCCATGAGGACCTGTAACCAACCAATCCATGCCAAACTCCAAATGCAACAAAACACTTTCATGAAGTAATCAAACAAATGATTAATGTACCCAATACTTAAGAGAAACACACAAGATCAATGTCAAAGCTCCAATCATGAATCAGGAACATAAACATGACATCCATGATCTAACCATCTCCTCTTAGGAGATCACATGCATCATAGCATACTTATAGATCCTAGTCTCAAGAGAACCACGTAATATGCCAAACTCTAAATGCATATCAAGAGTAAACCATGACATCCATAACAAATATACTCTAAACCAAGAAACCATATCTCTAATCACATGGAGATAACCTTACCAATCACTGCCAACAACTCCCACTGAACCGTGATACCGAGTCACACATGGCATCGTGACTACCATCCTCTCTATGAAGATTACTCTGAAACATGAAGCAAAGAGTTATCACAAACAATATTAGCTGAAATAACCAATGCTTCATTACTATTATCTGAGGACTCCTCTGTAGAAGAATCAAAACTCTCTTTCTTGTTCTTACAATCCTTCTTCACATGTCCTGGTTTCCCATAGTCCCAACACTTTACCTTACTTCGTCCTTCTGACTTACCCTTCCCTTCCTTGTTTCCCTTAGGCTCCTTTTTCTTAGGCCTACCTTTTACAAACAAGGCATCTTGTATTTCCTGCTTAGACTTCCTCCTCATCTCCTCTAATAGGAGAGTAGGAATAATGTTGTCCATCTTTGGATCTGCACCATTTCCACTAATTGCAACAATTATATTTTCCCAAGAATTTGGTAAAGAACAAAGCAATAAAATGCACTTATCCTCATCCTCAAGCTTTACATCTACAGATGCTAACTGACTAAGAATTTAATTGAAAGAATTTAAATGTTGTGCTACTGAATCACCATCTTTCACTTTCAATGAATATAATTGCCTTTTCAGATACAACTTATTGGTGAGACTCTTAGTTTGATAAATATCCCCTATTCTTTTCCATAATTTATATGCACTGGTTTCCATTGAAACATTTAAAAGAACAACATCAGCAAGACATAACCTTATTGTTCCTCTTGCCTTCTTATCTAACTTAGCCCAATCTTCATCTGAAATAGTTGTAGGTGTCTTTGTCTCATTATTAACCGCTAACCATGATCTCTTTCTTCAAGAAGATCTTCCATTTTTAATTTCCACATTTCATAGTTAGAACCATTGAACCTTTCAATCTCTAACCTTGAATTCATTGTAACAAAACTTAATTCCAAAATCAGCAAATAACAAAAATAATAAGAGCTCCCACTAAGCTAAAAAACCTCCAATCTTTTAAGAGAAAGGTGTCCCAATACTCTACCCAACCTCAGCTTTGATACCAAATGTTGAAAAATGAGGTGTTTTCTTAGCTTAATACTCTGTAAAACTTCAATATTGCTGATCTAAGTAGGTCTTTTTCTTTGTTACATATATTCTTTGTGGGTGATTATCTTGATTAATCCATTTTACTATTGTAGAATGTAGAAAGAAGTTGATAGAAGAACTAGACATGATATTAGAAAGATTACACAAGATGTATCGTGGAGAAACCCTTTCGGGAAAAAACTCCACCAAGAATTATTCTATTATTCAATCTCTAAATTACAATAGCTCCAATTCTTGCTTGAGAATGCTTCCTCTGTCTTTGCCAATCTTCTTCACACATGCAATAACAATTATGAAAACTATATTCAACTTGAATGAGATATAGAGACAATATTCAACCTTGTAATCTCCAAATGGTGATAATTACAATGCACAAGCTCAAGCCCTTGAAAAGGTACGCCATATTCCTTCAAGTAGAGTTATTCATTGAAGACTAAAGCTTACAACATGTGCATCATGCATTTGGGTGTCCCAAACTGAAGCTACAACTTCTCCTTCACTTCGGTGATAATTCCAAAGCTGTTCCTCAAAGTTGGTGCCCTTAAGTAAAGCTACTTAACTAAGTCTTCAGAAATATCTTATCATGCATGAGAGGTAAATCCAATAAAGCATCTTGGGTGCCCAAGTTGGCTTCAAGTGCTTTATAGTTAACTGAAACATTTACTCAACACCATTCCCAAAGAATGGTCATCCCTTGTTAACTGGAGGTAGTCCCTGTTATCTGTCATACAACTCAATGTTATTTAGCCATGCATTACAAGTTAACTGAAGCTAACTACATGCAACTCAAAATAACCAACATGCATGCAACATGCACTTGCATGCAACTGAAGATAACTGAACTAAACTGAACTGAACTAAACTAAACTAAACTAAACTAAACTGATTTTGAACTGAACTAAACTAAACTAAACTAAACTAAACTGATCTAAACTAAACTTAGCTGAACTTAACTGGACTTAACTAAACTTTAAGCATGCAAAAATCAAATCCTAACTCCTAGGATCTTTACATGTATTCAAAAGTGTTAACTGTTACTCCGTATAGTTAACTAGACACAAGGTGAGTTTCACCTTACCATGTGAGTGTCCCATGTGTCCCTATTATTTAGGAACTCACTATGGATTCCTTCACATGCTTCTTACATTTAGAATTAATTACAAATGTCAATAATCATGATTATTTCATCAAATATTAATCTCAACTTAATCTTAGTGTTGTTGAACACATTCCAAGAATCTAGGAGATACATGAAATAATTAATGTTTAGGATTTGCAATTGAATGGCAACCTATTTCCAACACATTTGTGGTATATAATAGGCTTAATAGCATGGATAGGACACCATAGATTAACAAATTCATGCAAGATGAATTGTTATTCAAAGGGTAATAAATTTTTATACTGCAAGGACCCAAGAAGAGAACTTAATAAAATAAGATTATTATTATATGCTAGATTGGTTGAGCATTTCAAAGAGGATAAGAATTTAGACATTTGAATAATATGTACCATTTATTAAAAGTTAGAATAATTATGCAAAAATTCCAAATTTTTTAGTATACTAAAGGAGAGAGTCAAAACATGAGAATATAGAGAGATCATGGGTTGATATTAGGATGGAACTTGTCCATGGGATACTCATAATTTAGAGTGGTAAGGATTTAATCCTTATGTTTGATATATTTTAAAATTATATCATTTAAAGCTTGCAATAAGACCAATCACGCCACACATGTTTCAAATGTATTCTTTATGGAAGCTTAAAGGATACAAAGTTTGCAAAAAATATAATTTTAGAATGTGATACCAAATTTTCATTAAAAATTTGTTGATTAATATTTGAAATAAATCACATATGTATGTAAAATTAAACATATCATCCTCCAATGGATGGATAGATGAAAGTTGTTATGTATGTCTTGTAATATATACTAATCTACATGGTTAGAGGCATGCTTAAGAAATTGTATTGGGTAGTACCTCAAGTTGAATTTGGATAAGATGATGCTATTAGTTAAAGGATAGGTAAGACACTATTTAAAATTATTCTTATTCACAAACCTAGAGCTATTTCAAATTAAGAAAAAAATTAAATTTTAAAGGTCGTGTTAGAGGTGTTGAAAGCAAGGAGTTTACTAAGAATATGTAATATTTACCCTAGAAAATAAAGGAAATGCTAACTTGGAGGAAAAACATCAAGTTGACTCAAGGAGGAGAGAAAATAATTTGGAAGTAGGGTACATGGTTCGTTAGAACTATGGTGATGCTCTCTCACTTCTCCCATTCCTTCTACTCATTTGTATTTTCAAAAAAAAATTCCTACACATTGCGTCTTCCCTTGCCTATTATTTGGTGGTCAATTTTATTTATTCACCTTCATTTGTCTTTAAGGGCCCTCTACCTCTTGTGGTGGACATGGTTATGGGCCCTTTCTCTCCTATGATGGATGTGACTACCCTTTTGGATCTTGTGTTGGTTGTGGTTTTGGGTCCTCTACCTCTTGTGTTGGACATACCTTCCCTTCTTTTTTTCCCTCTATTTGTGCTTGAGGCATCTACCCCGCTAGCTAGGTTTGGTTTTTTTGTAGTTGCGCCTATTTATTTTCTATTGGCTTCCTTCTATGGATCCTTTCTTGATGTTTTAAGGTCTAATATGGGTGTGTTAGGCTCTATTGCTCATCCATATCTCCCTCTCCCTTGTGGTAAGGCTACCCATGTGATCTCCCTCAGAAAGGAATTCATGAAGTGTATTGATTTATTCTCCAACAAAGGATTGATCTATAGGTTTTCCCATTAGTGGCCTTCTCTTCTTGACCTAAAGCTTTAGATATCAAAGAATTGGACACCTTAGTGGAGTGTAAGATCGATATTTACCCTTCTGCTAGGGTTTTTTGTAGTTTATTTAGATTTTGTTGAGGATAGAAAAGTTATTTTAAATAATGCTTTTTCAGAATGGGATTCTAATCTTCTCTTAATTTAGCCTTGGGTTCCTTCCTTGAACCCTTTGAAGGAATCCATTGATATTCTTCCTATTTGGGTGAGATTTCATTATCTCCCCTTATAGTTTTGTTGTCCCTCTACTTTGGAGGGCATTGGTAATGCTCTTGGTAAGTTCTTAAAGGTGGATGTTGTTTTTAATAACTTTACCCACACCTCCTTTGCATTTATTTTGGTGGAGGCTGATTTGTCTCATTCTTTACCTAGCAAGTTTGCGCTTCAAGTTAATGGTTGGTCCTGGAATCAACTTGTGGATTATGAAGGAATCATGCTTCATTGCAAGCACTATTTTTCTACTAGGCACTTGGCCTATGACTTCCCTTGTGATTCTCGTAAAGCGTCTTCTTCCACTTGGTGGAAGAATGCTCTTCCTGGCCATCTTATTTTGTACCCTAATGATGATTCTATTGTTGTTAGTGATGATTCTTATTTAAAGTTGTTTGGTTCAAGCTCTATTGCTTGGTATGTTTCTCTTCTCTTTCCTATTCTTGTGTTGCTTCTATTCAGTTTCAGGTGCAAGGCCCTCCCCTAATTTTTTAATAAAAAACAAGATCAAGTGTAATAAAAGTGGACCCTATAGAATTGTGAATAAATATTCACCAAATTCGTATGGGATAGACCTACCAAAGGATCTATACATTTCACCAATATTTAGTTCTTGGGTATGTGCAGGATCATCATGGAAAAAATAGGCCCTTAAGTGGTAAAAAAATTAGCAAAATCAGAGTTAGGCAACCTGACGTAAAAATTTGAATAAATTATCTATATTATTTCAAAAATATGTAAGAATAGAATTTGTAGAAAATTGAATGTAGTTTCTAGACTACTCGGTTTGTTTTAAAAAAAATCTATTTGATGAAAAATTGAAATTTCAATGCAATAGTACTTAATTTTAGGGAAAAAATAAGAAGTATGTGTTTTTCTGACCACCTTAACCACAATAAAATGATAATATTTTTTTTATAAGATTTTAGATATAAGTAGACAACTCATGTCCTGATGTGATGCATATTTGTTTGTAATTTTTTTCTAACTAAATAATTAATTATGAATTTTTTATTACAACTTTTAAAAAATATAAAAAACTCGTATGTCTAACCACCTTAACTTGGTCAAAATTTCATGAAATTCTTTTTTTTTTAAATCCTATAGTATGCGAAGCATATAATGTGGCACATGTTTTGGATTCAAAAATTGTGATACCGTTTGAAAGCTATAGATGTTTTTCAATCGATCTATCATTCAGGATTTTAGTCATAATTTGAATAGAAAATGAATAGTAATTACTTATTAAATTCAACGTAAAGCATAGTTTATATTGGTGGAAAGTTGAGAATCTCTTTTAAAAACCCTTTTCGTTTCATCAATTTTGGGTAAAAAAAAAGTTGTCAGCCACATACCCATCATATTGCCACTTTTTGGCCCATCATGATCCTGCACATACCCTCTTCTAATATGCACCTATTAAGAGGGTAATGCATTACAATAGAAAGAGACATAGGAAAAATCACTAAATGGATGGAAGGCACAACTACCTAAGAAAGAATGAGATAAGATTGGGGCTATTTTGGATTCTATAGTGGCTTGAAAAACTAGGGATAGATAATATATAGAATATTCGATTAAATAAAAGAATAGACTAGTGGAGAATGTTGCTTGGTTAAGTCTAATATAGATTGAGAAGTTTGGGTTAATTTTGTAACAACATATAGTTTTAGTTCTGAGATGGGGTTATTAATTGGGTGGTTCGATGTAGAGGCATCACATTTTATCCTTTATAATTGTCATTAATCTCTTGTCTATGAAATTTTTAATATTTTCAAATTTATTATATTTCTACCCTCTATCAAAAAATCCCTTCTATCATTTAATTCTAGAGCTATCTCATCTACTCTTGATCATATTTATGAGCCAAAAAATTATATTTAAAATATATTTTGAACTATGTATTCATTATTCAAACGAAACCTTATCCTTCTATAGAATGTAACAATTATTCCTAAGCTTACATTTTTTTTTTCTAAAATAGGAAATCTAATTCAAGAATAATGGTCTCTTTCTCTTTTCCTCTACTCTTATATCCCCAACTCTAAAGATACAAGTAATAATGAATCAAGCATAGGTTAACCCCTATGCTTAACCTATTTTCAAGGTTAAATAAATTCAATCCACCTCTTGAATTACTCAACAACCACAAACTGAAGAGTGTCCATTCTCACCCAAATCGGATAAAGGGTCAACAATGGAATCTTTAAGGATTATCATATAATTACTAATAAAAATTAAAATCATTTAAAAGAGAAATATTTCTCACACAACCAGATGTGAATTGAAACTCAAGAATTTAAATTCTTAAAACTCATTAAAAACACTTATAAAGTCATAAATGTGCAGTTTGAAGAGTGCATGGTCTTCAAACTTTCCTCCAAAATCAAAAATGCAAATTTATAAATAAATTAAAATATATCATATATATAAACAACTATGACCTTTGAGATTATTTCTAACATAAATACTATCATCCCAAAATTAAAATTTACATTTGAATGAAATTAATAGTATTTATCATATATTAAAAAAAAAATTCATTAAAATTATACCTATGCATTTTTCAAATGAGATTTAAATATTCAAACATGAAAAAAATTAATTCCAAAAAACTTCGAGAAATTTATACGTTTTATACTTGGCAATAAATCACATAGCGAACGTATACAAGTTATTCATAATGGTTGTAAATCACACTTGACTTAGACAGTAAGGTATCACTAGTTTTAAAATTATCATGTCTATTATTCCAGAAGATAGAGGAAGAACGCTGAAACATAACACAGTCATTGTTCTCTTGTTAATTTGTTCGACGCTTTCCTATACACTAATGCATTTTCAAAAAAATTCCGAAACAGACATTTATTTGTAAACTGCACCCATCAAAGAGAATATCACATCATTTTATTTTTTATACTTTAACCTTTCATGTTTCTATTACTTATATTTCTACTCACAGTTATCAACAGATATTGATGAATTTATGCTTATCTATGCATCTTAATAGATTGGCTTAGATTAAACCTAGAACATGTCTAATTTCTTATAAGCTAGTATATCATTTTTTCCAAATAATATTTTATCTTCTTCAAAATTCTCACTTGAAATAGTTCTTATATATTTGGAACTTTCACATAAATCAATTTTAACGCATCGATTGTTAGATGATCAGCCAGCTTTCCTTTCAATGTGAAATTACATTTGATGCTGGCGTTTTATTCAGAATTGATGAAATTAAACATTTGTGGAAAAGAAAAACGGATATGGGTTTCAGTGGCTCTCCCGGCCCTCTCAACGCTGAGACTCGGAAGCAGGCCCTTCCACATTACGAGAGAGCAACCCATACGCCCGGTTCTGTCCTGAGAAAACAGCCTTATTGGAGGTGTGGCAGCAGGGTCTTGGGTCTTTACCATTGCCCTCGCAGTTTGCACAGCCAGCTAACTGCTCTGAGAAAACAACCTTCTTGGAGGCCTGACAGCAAGGTCTTGGATCTTTACCATTGCTCTCGCAGTTCGCACACTCGGCTAACTGTTCCATGCCTGTAAGTAGATTATAGTTTTTGTCGGGATGTGGGAAGGTTTTCTCTGCGAAAACAACCTTCTTGGAGGCATGGCAGCAGGGCCTTGGGTCTTCACCATTGCCCTTACAGTTCGCACAGCCAGCTAATTGTTCCATGCCTGTGAGCAGATTATTGTTTCTCTCAGATTGTGCGAAGGTTTGTTCTGCGAAAACAACCATCTTGGACGTGTGGCAGCAGGCTCTTCGGTCTTCACCATTTCCCTCGCAGTTCGGACAGGAATCTAACTGTTCTGAGAAAACAGGCTTCTTCGAGGGTGGTGAACAGCAGGGTCTTGGGTCTTGACCATTACCAGCACAATTCTCACAGGTGGCTAACTGCTCCATACCTGTACGCAGATTATATCGAGCGGAGACATGGACCGTAAACAAAAACAAGAGCACGACAAGCAGTGTGCTTATGTTCATGCGCATCAAACTCCTCATATTAAAGGTTGAGAGCCTTTGCTAAATCAAATGCAGAGGAAAATCTTTGCGTTTCCGCCGAATAATAGGATACTAAATAGGATAGTAAATGAAGATTGAGATGGAATACAATACAATGTAATGACCCATTTATAGAGGGATCCGTAAATTTACAGCAAAACTAGTAATGGTATTTGCCAGAAAAAACCATTCAAAGTCGTATGGCGTAGCGGAGACGGTGAAATTGAGGAATACGTGTCTGACAGAATTTAAAAGGTCATTTTATTCAACTTAATTGTTTTGACTATGAAAATTTTGACTCAACTGTTTTTAATTATAATTGACTGTTTCCCTATTGAACTGATGGTGTTCAAATAAAGCTATTTCAAGGAAGTTATTTGTCATTTCAAGTGTTATAAAAATATTTGCATATTAAAATTGATATTTAGATGAGAAGATTTGAACTTGAGGTCAATTTTAAGCCCTTCGTGATCAAACTTAAGCAATACAAAATTGGTCTAGGATAGGGAAATATAAATTGTGGAATCAAGAATAGATGTATGGAAGTTTTGCCTAGTCATTAGGACTAATTTGTGGAGATAGACCTACAATGAGGGTTAAGATAAGTCAAATATATAGGAATATATATAAGGAGGAGTAAATGGAGAGTGATCAGAATCAAGATGTTGCCCAAACATAACACAAAAGTGTGCCACTTGTTTATATATAATTGTATTACGTGATTACTTCAAGATGGTCCTAAACTAAATGGCAATTGATACAAGTAACAAATTTCATCATTAAATTTAACTCATGCTTTGAAGTGAATATGAATTTACCAAGAATATGTATTTTATTTGCATTCTCAAGCCACATGAAAAGTAAATTTATTCAAATATATCAAAAGGATATATGGGCCATGTAACGTAAAAGAGCATTTTTTGAATTCTTCATGTGTTCCTCTCTTTTGCACGAGTCTTCCATAGGGGCCTTTAAAATAAAAATATATATAAAATGATTAGCTTTTATCACAGAAGTACAAGTAAGCATAACTATAAGTTAACATAACTATCTACTAGCGCTTGCACCCCAACGAGGTGCAATGGTTACGCTGATAGCAGGATATACTCTAACAATATATTGAAGGGCAGGGAAAAAAAAATTGCAAGAAAATGTAAATTGCTTTTCGTAAGACTAATTTTGCAGAGCTGAGAATTTATTGGTATTTAGATCAGCAGCTAATAAGCTTAAAAATCCATGTAACCCCAGTGATGAAATGAGACTACAGACATAAGAATCTTCAACCTGAGCGAACCTTTGGAAATTACATCTCCATGTAAAAGACAAAAAGCAGTAAAATATGGTTTTTACAAGATTATTTCAGCACTGATAACAAATCTAAAAAAAATCTAATATCTACTAAATTCCCATTTCCAATATATAAGTACAAAATTGCATTTCCAATATATAACTATATCAGCAGCAATATAAAATTTCAAATCTACTCCATGCAAAAAGTAGACAAAAGACTATGAAAAGAATGCATACGAGGAAGTATAAATTACTAAATAGAAGAAGGAAGCCATGATCCAATACATGTATGCTATTATGACCTTGCAATACATTCTATAGGAACGCAAAATAGAAAAGTGCAAGGAACTTCTTAAGTGAAAAAGGCCCTAACATATTGATTCATGAAATAAATTACAAATATAAAAACATAGTTTGTTGTTAATACTACCTTCTTCAACTACAATTATTGATTCAACTGACTTCTGTGTGAATTTTTGAAGCCTGCAGGACCAGTTATCAGACATCATCACCTCCTTGTAACAGGCTTATGAACTGACTTATAATAGGCTTCTTTGGGCAGCTGCTTGTACTGAGCTTGACTGGGTGATCTAAGCTTCATTTTTTTCAGGCACAATATGTGCTTTTGTGCTGGGTGGAATGTGGAATGTGTGGGAAATTTCATAAACCTGCAACAAGGTACCAAGCAATTTTGAGTGTAGTAATTGAAACTAAACGAAGAAAGGAGCATTGAATGAACTATATAGATAGCAATACTCACGATTGAGAGAGCTTGTTAATTCAAAAATGGAAAATATATTAAAATTGTGTACAAGATGTCATTATATTGATTTATTTATAGCTACCTTTATAGCTGTTCCAGCTGTCCACCTTCTTTTGATTTATTTTTATCTACAGACTTGTATATGGATTCAACAATAATTAGATGCCTGATCACATGGATTACTTTTCAATGATCTTCAAAAAACAATATGATTTGCTAATTTTTCTTTGGGTTCTGGGCTGATGGAAATTAAGCTTTTTGTAGGTTATATTCAGCTTAGAGACGCTTTAAGACTATCTTGAGGTTTTTACAGATAATGTTTATAGTAGTGCTTCAATTCGCAACTTTTCATCCATCTACAGAGATCATATAACTTCCTTCATCTTTGTTTTTCAGTATTTACTAATTTATGCATATGACCATTTTGTATCTAGTCCAGTCATGCCTTATTACTTATTAGATATTTCTTTAAAGAGTAATACGAAACATTTTGCAGTCCCATAAGAATAATAACTTCATTTCTTTCCACATAGTCACTGTACTCTTTTGACTTCACAAAACATGCACAGCAATGCCCGGTGGGATCTCTCCGAAGAGGAGTCACAAATCTCAATGTTTACTACCAAGGTCCAAAACCATAGCTTGACAAAGATTCTTTAAGTTGGAAGCCTACCTACATGTTGAAAAATAAATGAATAAATTTAAGTAAATTCTCAATAAAGGAGAAAATCTGCATGCTGGGTATAAAGTCTCTCTAGGAAAAAGTCCGAAAAACAAATACAGAGAGTTTTGCATGTTGAATGCAAAGTGAAAACTCTTGGTAACTGAGGCAAAAAATGGAATAGAAGAAACAAACCTACAAAATACTAACACTAGTAATTCCTAGTAAAGCCCGAGCAAGATAGTTGAATTACACATACATCCTAAATAAGTCCTCTGTCAAATACCAATAACAAATTACTACTTGAAGGGAACAACAAAAATGTTGGTCCTGCAAATAGCCCACCCAACACCTAAAACATCAAAATTGCAGAAATTTTTTTGGCACTCCTGATTAGCTGTTGTAATTTGTTGTAGTCATAGTCCCATTTATCTACTTTACCATTACTATAATTCCTTTCTTTCTCTTAAACAATCAATTCAAATTAGTTTACTAAAAGACAAAGAAACAAGTACCAACCTGTGAGAGTGATACAAGTTCTAGTATCATGAAAACATATGCCCCATACATCAACTGCACCGCAAAATCCACTGTAGGCCTACATACATCATGTGCACAACTGGCATCAACACATGTACAAAACTCAAGAGGTGGTGCCTTCACCTTCCACCTATGCAAATAACCCAACAATATCATAAAGGCTTCATAGCCAACATTTCCCTGCATCACCCAATCCTTCAATTCATATCGTATCTTTGAATTTCTAGCGTGGCCATTACCAAAAATTAACTTTTCTTTGAAAAATGTGCTCCTGGCTGCCAAAATGCACCGGTGAACAGGTACATCATGACCCTCCACAATTTCAGCATCACTGAAATCAATGTCACTGCCAAACAAAAGAGACTCAATATTTGATCTAAAGCTTTTGTAGTGCAACAATCTCAGGCCCATTAGAGGCTCCTCCGGGGATTGGGAAAGAATCCACAGAATAAGCCCCTATTTCCCCCATAGGGCTGGAAGCAGACCTATAGGAGCTATTGTTGGAAAGAATTGAAGAGGAATTAAAGCTAGGAGAAAAGGCATTTAGGCTTACTTGAGCCATTGGTGTGCACATGCGATCAGGCATAGGATGTCAATGCTTGCTTGGGCTGCTGACCACTATGATTGGACCTGAAAAGATGTGGTCTCCGCGAATGAAATGATTGCAGGATATGCACAAAATGGATTTGTTGAAAAGGCTTTAAATTTTTTAAGAAAGCTGGGACTACACTGGGTCGAATGGGATGAGCTCCATCCTATGTTATAAGAACATGAATTTTCAAAGCAAATACCCAAGTTCAAACCCCAAGAGACATGATAAAGAGTTGAAACTGAGTTAAATGCTCTACTTAACACATCCATTGCGAAAACCCAATAAATTTTGAGAGATGTAAAAGAGAATCAGATTACAATGGGACTCTTAATGTTGATAGCAAAGCAATATAAAACCACAAAATTCATATACAACTGATAATAATTACCCTTTCAATTAAGCTTAAATAGCCTATAGTGCAAAAACCAGAAAAGTTCCTGATTGATCTACCTATTTAACAGATTTATTTTCCTTCCAACCGAGGTGGGTCGATTCACAAAATTAATTTGTGGAAAGACAGCATAAACAAAACCGTAAAAGTAAACATCCTAATCTTACAAATTGAAAAATAATACCAGCAACACAAGAAAAAACTAAACTCCAAGATGTACAAGAGCGACAGTGGGAAGCCCTCCGGGATGAGATTTAAACGAAATACTAAAAGTATCAAATGTCTTATAGCCGTTCTGGTTCTCCTTGGAATAATTCACGGTCGTCCCAACCATTGTTCCACTATACTGAGGAATACCAAAATTACCAATAGCATTGCCATGCATACCCTTTACATAATCTGGTGAAGTCACTCCCAAGCTATTCTTCTCCACTACAAAATTTTCCCACAGCTAGAGCCATGACAAAATAAAACATGGCTAAAACCACCGCAGCTAAGCCGCAGGTCCTCCCCATCTTAACCTCAATACAATTAAGTTTCAGCTTGAGACAAAAATATATTTACCACACCATCAAATAAACAAAACCCTAATTTCTATTAGGTTTCAGGGTCTTATTATATTTTACAGACTCAGACCTACGACCACAAAATTAGTTACACTGATGCAGATCAATTGAAGTCTACAAACTTTTCCAGTGGGATTTCGCATTCGGTAATTTATTGGCAAAATCTACAGCTAAACAAAACCATTTTCACCTATAGGCCTAATTTTATGAGGCATGGGAGGAGGAAAGCACCTTTCTTCCATTTGACTTATTGATTTTGTGGGTGTTGCGCTTCAGAAGAGTGAAGCAATTGTATCCAGTTGATCAGCACTCCATTCTCTCCAATTTTCTGAGAGTATGCACATCATGCCTTTTTACCCAGTTGTTCTGCAAACAGGTGCAACCTCCCGGCTAATGAAATGGAATGGCCGCCTTCGAGAGAGCCTTCTGAACCACGATAGCACTTGCCTATTTTTCTTCTCTGTATTCTTCACCTTCTCTTTTTTTTTTCCCCTCCTTGCAACATAATTGACACCTCTTTTTTCATTTTCCCCAACTTCCACGCATCCCCAAGCATTTTGTATCATGAATCCTTAGCACCCCCACCACGACTCAATATTTTTTTTGTTCTCCTGCAAAATCATCATCCTTCTGTGCAGAGATAGAGGGGGTCCATCCCTGTTTTAGGGCGCCCATACCTGCGCCCTCTGCCAAACCGATGACTTTGGTGGTCCTCCCACCTACACCGCCTGACTGCCATAATGAGAATCGACCCAGTTAGGCAGATTCTGCATATACCAAAATGTGTTTTCCCCCCGCCATTATTGTTATTGCAGATGTTTATTAAATGTGATCGAGACGAGTTTGATTTTTTAGCCTGGAAAAGGAGTCATCCGTCTGTCAAAGAATGCCAAGAAATTTATCGACGTCAGACAACAGATGATTTCGGTGGGATTTCCCATGCACGCAGACCAGAGGAATGGTGTAGAACGGCGTGAACAGGCTCCCAACCATACCTGGTGATGCGAATACAGGAGGAATGGCCACGCCTGCTGACGCAGAAACAGTCAATATGGGAAATAAAGTATACAACGTACTTGAAGAATCTTTAAAACCCCTAACTGCACCCACTGCTACTGGCGTCCTTCTTCCCGAGATTTTGTGAGAGCAAGCACTCAAAACCAAATCCAACTGGAATAGTCTAAGCTGGCATCAGACAGTAAGACTTTTCCGGTTGAATTCTCACCTATAATAGCCTATCGGCTAATTAAAAATTAGTAGAGAGAAATGTTAGAGCTTTTCCTTATATAAAAAGTGATTATATTACTCATGGTTACCCTCAGGGGTGACCAATATTGTCTACTTAGGTATTGTAATGTGATATAATATATCTAATACTATCATGTAAAGTGGTATGATCAAGTGGAGTAATGTAGTCTACTATATAGTAGTACTATGGCTCACTAAATGAAATAGATGTGGTCTACTCTATGGCTACAATGTGCAATACAACTTTGTTCATGTGTGGGAATCTAAGTGAAATCAAGATCTATTTGGGTACAATTATGAGTCTCTATATAGATACAAGTCACTATCTAAAATATCAATATAAAAGTGCTAGCAATAGTATATACCCCTTTCATTTTGTTGCATGTATATTACATGCAAGGAATTTAGCAAACGAAAAATTATACATCTCAAATAATGAATCTATATAGATAAATTAAGAGAATAAACCATTGAACAATAAAAAAACATCACTTTCCTATTGCTAACTAACTAATGCTTGTACTATGTTGCCTATGGTAGCTAGTTGCAAGCTTGTTTTTCATCCACATAATTAAGAATCTTCGAGATTATTCTACCTTTCAATAGTGACCACCAAAGAATTTTGATGACCACAATAATATTTATTATTAGAAAACTTATATTTCAAAATGGATGTCTAAAAATATAATTACAAGTAGGAAGTGGATGTAATAGGAATATAAGAAATGAAAGAAAAAATGAAAATAATCAAGAACATAAATAAATGTGGAAATAATTATTTGAATGTATAAAAGAATATTTGTATGTATTCAAATCTACCAAATCTTTCTAGGTTGTGAAATAGTTAATATTACTGTAAAGTGATTAGAAAAGTTGAATATGGACCCAATAGTAGGCTACATTTTTATTAGCAATAACACATATGACATGTAATTGAAATATTTTCCAAAAAATTCTAAGTGATTAGTCATCAATCCCATATTATTTACCATATTTTTTTTAATATAAATGATTCATAAATAATTTAGGGAGGAAATAAAACCTATTGTGCATTTTGTACACACACCCTGTAAAACAAGGACCCCCTCTTTCTTTTTTCTTTTTTACGTCGACTTTTCCTATGTCCATTTGGTTTTTCTTTTTGTCTTCGCTTTTTGACCTTTGGTCCATGTTGCCTTTGAGATCTTAAAGCACCCCTTGTAAATCTCAAAATTGACTAAGTCTCCATTTGTGTGTTTTTCCTTGTGAAAATGTCTTTGCATGATTCCACAAGGTTGATGTCGATGTCCTTTATGTCATTTGCAGGTTTCTTGGTGTAGGTTGCCACCTATGGAATTTTTCTTGTGGAAATCCACAGTGGTGGCATTGTTGACTTCAGCTTAGAATTGCATTGTTGGTTCTCGCTTACTTGTGGTCCATATCTAGTTGGTTCCCAGAAGCATCTAGCTCGCATTCTTATGGTTTTTGCATCCTTGAACTCTACGCTTAGTTGGCTTCCACCTCTAGGGTTTTCTTGGATTAGGATTTGTGAGCTTTTCAAAATATTGTTATATTTAATACCACATTTGTACTAGGATTTTCTATAACTACCAATGAGTTTAGGCTCATTTTTACCTTGTGGATTTAGCAATTTGGTGATTTTAGTTTCTTCTTGTGAGTTTTGGAGATCTATTGAGCATTGATCATTGTGCCTAAACTAGGTACTAGCATATATATATTTTTAATAATATATATAAAAAATGTTGAGATATATCCTTCTCGAGGCACCTATGAATGTTTATGTAAAATATATATTAAAAAAAGGCACCTCGAGAAGGATATCTCTCGATGTTTTTTAATATATTATTAAATATATATATATATATATATGCTAGTAGCATTCATAGTGCAACATGTAAAACATTAAATGAATTAGGGTTAGGGTTAGGATTAGGGTTAGAAATAGGGTTAGGGTCAAGAATAGGTTTAGAGTTAGGGTTAGGGTTAGGGTTAGGGATAGGGTTAGGGTTAGGATTAGGATTAGGGTTAGAGATAGGGTTAGGTTAGGGTTAGGGATAGGTTTGGGTAAGTTTTAGGGTTAGGGATAGGGTTAGGTAGGGAGGGTTAGGTATAGGGTTAGGTTAGGTTCAGGGTTAGGGATAGGGTTAGGATTAAGATTAGGACAGGAATTAGGGTTAGTAGTATGGTTAAGGTTAGGAATAGGTTTACAATTAGGGTTAGGGATAGGATTACTATTATGGTTATAGATAGGGTTAGAGATAGGGTAGGTTTAGGGTTAGGTATAGGGTTAGGGATAGGTTTAGGGTTAGGGATAGGGTAACGTATAGCGATAGGTTAGGTTTAGGGTTAGGGATAGGGTTAGGATTAAGATTAGAGATAGAATTAGGGTTAGGTTGTGTTTAGGGTTAAGCAATTATGGTCAAGCATAGAATTAGAGTTAGGGTGGATTTTGGTTTAGTTTGAAATTAGGATTAGGGTTGGGGTAAGAATTAGAGGTAGGGTTGTATTAGGGTTAGGGTCAAGGTTAGGAGTTAGGGTTGGGGTTAAAGTTAGGGTTAGGTTAGGAAAAGGTTAAGAATTAGTGATGGGGTTCAAGTTAGGGTTAGGGATAGCTTTAGGGTTAGGATTAGGGCCAAGATTAGGGTTAAGGTTATGTTAGGGTTAGGGTTAGGGCTAGAGTTACAATCAATATTAAAGGTACATATAGGTTTAGGTTTAGGACTAAAATTAGGGTTAGGGTTGGGGTTACAATTAAAATTAGTGTTAATTTTAGAATTAGGGTTAATGTTAGGGTTAGATATAGAATTATAACCATAATTTTAATCATAGGACTAACTTTAATGTAAATGCTAATTCTAACCCAAAATTATAACTGTAATTGAGTCATAACCCTAAGCCTAATAGTAACCATAATTGAACCCTATATGTAACCCTAAATAAATCATGGCCCTAACCTAATAGTAACCCTAATTGAACCCTACATATATCCCTTTTTCAATATTAACTCTATTTGAACCATAACCCTAATTGTAACCATAATTGTATCTTATCTATAATAGAACCCTATTTATAATTGAACCATAATCCTAATATTACCTAACCCTAACCCTAAACTTAAAATCTAGTTGAATCTTAACCATAACATTTAATACTAACCCTAATCTATACCCTAAGTTTTATTGTGAATGCTAATTATAACTCTAGCACTAATTATACCCTTTATCGTAACTTGAACTAAATTCTAACCCTCTCCTTAAACCTAATTAAATGTAAAGCCTAATTAAACCCTAACCCTAGTTGAACCCTGAGCCTAAGCCTCATTGAACCCTAACCTAACCCCTAATTAAATTGTAATCTTAAACCCTAACCCTAACCCTAAACCTAACCCTAATGATAACTCTAACCCCAAGATTTATTATTGAATCATAAGCCTCCTTAAATGCCAACCTAAACCCAAACCCAAACCCAAACCATAAGATTTATCCTAGAACCTTAGAACTATAACTTTAACCATCATTAAACCTTAACCCTAATCCTAATATTAACCCTTACCGTAATCAAACCCTAACCCTAACTGTAATTAAAACCTAATCCTAACTGTAACCCTAATTAAACATTGACCTTATTTGAATAGTAACCTGTAACGCCCGTCGTGCAAACCCCAGAGAACACACACAATGCAAACAATTTTTTTTTTTTAATAATAAAAGTAAACATGCAATAACATTAAACCATAGCCACATAACATATTACATAGCATTAATACACTGGGTTCTCTGGGGCATGCGAGGTTACATCGCAACAACTAAACAGAATAAAGATAAAGATTATAACATAACCATTTAATTTATGATAACCATATACAATGATACATCCGATAATCATGATGCGAGTAAGATGAACATCACATAATTACATCCATGATAAATCTCTTAAAAGAGTTACAAAAGAACCTAACTATTACATCGTCATTATAAAATTACATTACAATTCTCTTTGATAAATGAATTACATTGAATTCCCAACATGGGGATTGATACAAGAATAAAGAAATATGAAGTACAACTGTTCACTGGTACAACTCCACTGCGGAATGCTGGGAAGACAAGACGCTGATGGGGAACCCAACGGGTGCGGAGCACGTTCCACCCAACCATGTGAATTACAAGTAACTCACCCCCTGTGCTCAGAGGTGACAAGGAAGTGAACCCGACCATGAATGTCAGCCTGACTCAATAACAACATGATACAAAACATGTACAACTCAAGCATGCAATGCACAAACATCGACGTTCTCAAATCACACAATAAGTTAAAACCAAGAAACTCATCGCAATAACATGAAGTACTATCAATTAACAATCAAGAAACAAATTCACAAGAATTCAAAGAAACATCATAAAGAGGTAACATCCATAGGCAACAACAAAGCACAAGGGTGTCAAGTGGAGAGTGTCATCGCATAGCTCTCATGGGATTCTCCTGGCCCTTCCTCCAACTGAGGCGCCGGCACCCATCTATGGATCTCCTGGCCCTTCCTCCTAACTGAGGCGCCGTCACCATAGGGTAGCTAATGCGGAGCCAATAATCTCTCATGAAGATGAGACTATGACTATGCCGACCACGGCCTTCTCAGTCTATCACTAGTCTAGGGTAGCCCTAATGCATAGCCGAGGAATCCAAAGTTTTATTATCTTGTGTTTTTAAACTACCCAACCCCCTAATTCTATTGTTTAGGTTATCACTTGTTTAGCTTACTCTTTCGTGGGTTATCCTGAGCCCTTCCTCATCCTGAGGCACCGGCGCCCACGAAGAGCCACTCTCCCTCCTATGACCCCTACCATAACTCAAACAGACAAGGGTTGAACTAACACATATAAATCATGAAACCAAAACACAGATACACGAGGCATTACCCATCTCGCAATTTCTCATAATCAAAAGTCTTACAAACCCGTTCAACCCTTCCTAACATAACACCAATAACGCTCAAAAGCATAAACAAAGGCAAATCACACTTTAAATAATGAGCCTCTGGAACAAGGTTTTCACAATTTGACAACAGGGTTCCCACATTACGAGTGAAATTTACAACCATAAAGAAAGGAAGACAATAACAAGACTGCATGAATTCATAGTTAAGGAAAAGACTCACTCGATTACATAACCAAAATCACAATTGAACTCAATTTCAAAAAAAAACATTCCTATTACATCCAAAGTGCTAGGAATTATCCAAGGTTTAATTATATTTAAAAATAGTCCCCATCACATCTCGTACAATAATAATTTCCACAATAACAAATTAAAGTCGATACCAGTTTAAATTATTCGTTTCACCCATAAAATAATACCCTTTATTTACACAACAAAACAAATTAACCTATAATACAATTACATTATAAACTAACAAAAATATTTAAATAAAATAATCAAAATTCCATTTGAATAAAATTGCAATTATTATATTTAATAGTCAAATAAATTATAATTGTTATAATCAATAAAATAAATAAATTAAATATAATTATTATGTTTATTAAATTAAATACTCATCAAATAATAAAAATAACATATATATATATTAATATTATTTAAAATTTAACAAATATATTTAAATTATATAACAAATTTTAATATATAAAAAAAAACTTGGTTTAACTAAAAGGCGTGGGCCCCTATGGCTGGGCGCAGTCCATAGGACTGCGCACAACAGTCAACGTGACTGCTGTACCCGCAGCCAGCGCGCAGGGAGAGGGGTGGGGAGGTACGGCTGCGCCGTCCCTCCCTTCCCACAATACAACAAAACAATAACTTAAATTTTATTTTCTTAAAATTTTATTTAAAAACAAATTTCGATATAAAACAAGACGAAATTACATGATGTATGAACAATTCGATTTCAAAACGACTTTAAAAAGAACTCCTGTGACAGTCGTACGGCCGACGGCCGATGCTCAGAGTTAAAAGAAATATAAAAAGATACATATATATTAATATATACATATAGATATATATATATATATATAAAAGAATATATATATATATATTATGTGTATATATTCAACTTGCATATATATTATAATCAGAGGGTAAAATACAGAATACCACATAGATCCTTCATAGATCAAAATATTGAGAAAACTCCAATTATATTTTCATCAATAACTAAATCATCTTTTCTACAATCCTATCATTTACAAATTGAATGTTTCAGAAGATCGAGGTTCTTGTTTTGACAAAAATTGGACGGTATAATAACTATGATTTTCTTTGATTCTAGTCTAATAATTTTCCCTAGTTTTCAGTTCAACAGAAGTTTTCTAAATTTACAAAAAAAAAATCATTTTTAATAAAGTTTATTTTTCTTTTCTGAAGCAAATAGATAAAAGAAAGGGTACGAGAAGAAGACTTCGAGAGGAACCTGGTGTCCAAAGCTTATTTGACAAATCTGAAGATTCCTGCTTGACTCTGATGCCCTCAAACTCGATTCCACATCTTAATCCAGAAAGAACTCCCCAAGCCAACACCAGTAACAGATTGAAGACAATTTCCTTCTTAGAGCTCTCCTCAAACAATAGCAAAGAATATCCAACTAATCTCTTCAGATTCACAAGTACATGGACAATGTTTTCAGCAACTCAATCTCTCTCTCAACTTCTGGGTGTGTGTGAACTTACAAAAATTCATAATTAAATAAAAACAATATATTCCCATCTCTTCAAAAACTCTCAAAAAAATCAAAATTAAAAGAAAATCAATTCTTTAAAAGCTGGCTTTTTCCCAGATCTCTATTCCTATTGGCTCACACAATCTTTTTATTCTTTTATTTGCTTTATTGCCTTAATTCTTGTTTTTGCAACTTTTCTTGCACCTCACATTACATATTTATTTTAAATAAAATATTCTCATAATTATCCCCACTAGATAATTGATTAAAAATAATTAAATCACATTTAATGTTTAATTATTATTTAATTGAAATATATGATTTTTCAAAAATAATGAAATCATTTAAATATTTAAATACCATTTAATCCAACATTAAAATAAATAATTTATTTCAATCATTAAGATAAATCATAACTATAAATGCCCTCTTAAATAAAAATAAGACAAAACACATAACACAACACACAATGACGACAATTACATAAAAATCAACTATACCAAACAAATGAGATGACCTGACATCATGGAACGGGAGGACTTCATCGTCACCTCTATATCAACATTTATCTGTTGGGTTATTTGGTGCTCGCCCTGTCCTGCCGAAGCAGGTGGAATCGAGACTTATACCTGCAATCCTGCATACAAACGAAGTTGTGTACATGTGCATATATATACATAACATCAAAGCATTAAATCAAAATACTGCATTGTGAGAAGGAATCGCAACATAACAGGGCACTCGCAAACGAGTGATGTTATATTGTCCTTCGTCACACCTATTCTAACAATTGTAACATAATCAATGAATTACATTTCTAACTAACAATCATCCCATAACATACCAAATTAAATCACTGCATCATATCATAATTCAGAAAATCAACTGATATAATCAACCATAATGTCATATAAAGTAATCATGTCCAAAATGAAATAACAGCATCATCTAGCATCTAACTAACCATATCAAACAATAACAGTATTATCATAGTATCTGAGCATCAAAACAAAACATAACACTACTGAGTCCAACTAGCAACCAGGAGGGTTATTACATCCTCCCCGGTAATTAAAACCTAATCCTAACTGTAACCCTAATTAAACATTGACCTTATTTGAATAGTAACCCTTACCTAATTAAACCCTAACCCTAATTGAACCTTAATTTAATTGTAACCCTAGTTTAACCCTAATCCTAACCATAGTTTAAACCTAACCCCTCTATACCTTACCTTAATTTTAAATTATAATCATAACACTAAACAAAACTTAATTGAACCCTAATTAAACCCTAATGATAACCCTAGTTGAACCTTAACCCTAATCCTAACTCTAATTGAACCCTAATGTTAACTCCAACCTGAAGCTTTATATTATAGAACCATAACCCTTTAATTAAACCCTAATAAAACCCAAACCATAACTATAATATAACCCTAACCCTAACCTCAACTTAAACCCAAACCCAAAACATAAGTTTTATCATAGAACCTTAACTATAATACTAACCATAGTTGAACCTTCCTTAACCCTAACATTAACCCTTATCTTAATAAAACCCTAACCCTAATTGAACCATAATCTAAAACATAAACTTATTTGAATTGTAACCCTCAACTAATTAAACACTAACCCTTACCATAATTAAACACTAACCTTATTCAAATCATAACCCTTACCTAATTAGTCCCTAACCTTAATTGAACACTAACACTAACCATAGTTTAAATAGGTAACCCCACTAAACCTCACCCTAATTCAGAGCTCTAAACTTAACCCTAACTAAACCTCAATTTATCCCTAATTAAATTGTAACCCTAATTAATCCCTAGCCCTAATTGAACTCTAATGCTAACCCAAAATCCAAGCTTTATTGTATAACCATAATCCCAATTAGACTCTAATTAAACCCTAACCATAATAAAACCATAATCTTAAACCCAACCCAAACTCATACCCAAACCTCAAGCTATATCTTAGTGAACCGTAGATTTTTAGCACTACAAGACTCTAACTCTTCTAGGATTTTTCACCTAAAAGGAGAGAGGTAGGCCAAAAATGCTAAAGGGTTCATTCAAATTAGAATGTGTATGATATTATTAAGGCTAAATGAAATGAACTAAATTAGACTAAAAAATGCAATTGACTAATTATGAATTCAAAACCTAAGAAATATGCAATGTTTGAAAACACATTGTGTAATACAAAATCAACTACAAATGAATGGAAAAATGCAACATAAATGAATCAAACTAAAAGTGTACACCTAGAATGTTGAAGAAGACTGAAAATTACATTTGAAATGTTGTTGATGCTATTTTTTAGGCCTGGAGGGACTCATTCGCCATTCTGGGCAAATCAGTCCTAGTTCTGTCAAACGGGTACTAAAAAATGTAGAAAACTAAAAATTGACCCTAGATTGGGAATCATTCACCACCCATGGAGAATGAGTCCACTTTTGAATTTAAATATTTTCAAAGGTATATTTTGAAGCTTCCAATATGTACTTTGACTTCCTATAGTTGTCTGCTTCCAAAATTTTGATTTATAAGTCTGAAAAATGAGTTTTTGTTGATATTTTTAATTTTTGAACAAAGAAAAGACTTCAGAAACCTTGCAAGTTGATCTTCAATGATTTCCAAGCTTCCAAGGAACCTAAATCTACAAACACACAAGAAGAGAAGAAGAAATGGTGAATGCTAGCGCATGGGGGTTTGCCTTGGTCAAACCCCATTTAGGTAATTAAACCAAAATGATGAAAGAATGGAATGAAACATGCAATAATGGAATAGATTTCCTTGCCATGATGTTGATCTTGAATTTCTACAGCAATGGAGGAAGATTCAACCCTTGAATGTCTTTTGGAGCTTTCTTGATTGCAATGATAAAACCCTAAGTTGCTTAACTTGAGATGAAATAGTGGTGGATGAATAATGAAGAATGGATGTGAATTGAGTTAATGGATGTAAAAATGAGTTTAGAGAGGTTATTTTATAGGAGTTTCACCTATTTTACCTGTTAATACCTCATAATAGGCCAACATATGAAGTAATATTAAACTTAAATTTCACTTTTTTCTCGCAAAATTGGGCCAAATGGGACTCATTCGCCACACATGGTGAATGGGTCCCACCTAGATGGTATTGATTCACCATGCATGGTGAATGGGTTCCACAGGGGCCAATTTGATAGCCAAGATGCCAAGAGATAAGGAAATAAGGTTTAAAATGCAACTTTGTCAGATATTTGATCAATTTAAGTTTTGGGATACACAATATGGGTTAATAGGGGCCTATTAGTGATGATGTAAATGTCAAATAGGGCTTGGGACACATAAAACAATGTGAAAGTGTGATTAAATACACTTTAGAACACTAAAATGAGGTCCACATAGCCTAGGAAGGCACAAGAACCAATGTGAATGCGAGACACATTACAACACTAGTTTAACATTAAGTTTATTTTACAAGCCTTCTAGATTGATGTGATAATGTTATTAAAAACATTTCATAATTTTTAATTAAGGAGAAATGGGTTCATTAAGTCTAGAAAAATGTGAAAGCATCTTACAAAACTTTACAACACCATTAGAAGACGTTGAAAGCATGTTATTAAATTTTAAAGCATCCAAGACCTAGTGTGGATGCATAAAATGCCTCACAACACCTGAATCAAGGCCTCATTATGTCTAGTTTATCATGAATTAATCATATGCCAAGCAAAGGGTCTTTTTTTCTATGGCACATTTAGCCCCCACTTTAGTGAGAGGATGAACTTGCTTCAAACTCATACTAAAGTAGAGATTCAAGAGAGATCTGAGTGTATAGATGCAACTGAAAAAGAATAAAAAAGATAAAGGAGTTTGGACAAGCCCCTAGGATCTAAGATCCTAAGTCAAACCATCAAGATACAAAATCATGCAATGAGAAGGATAAAAATAAAAAGGTGGATCAAGCTGCGATCATATGTCCAACTAGTTGTGGATTAGATATAGGCTTGTTTGTTTCGGAAAAAAATGTGTACTCACTCTGGGGCGACAGAACTCTTGGCTATCTGCCAAGTGAGAAAGCTCAAAAGTATACTCACTCTGAGGCCACAGAACTTTTGGTTGTCCATGAGGTGAGAAATCCCAAAAGGTGATAAACATACGCTAGCTGGTATGCACTCACAAACACAAAGGTGGCTATGGGGAAAGTTGTGCCACTAGATGGGCTTCCCACTTGACCATACCAAAGTTATACCTCTTGATATCTTTAATAAGGTGCTGTGAGGCCTACACCTATGATACACCTAGTATTTAGACTATTTTGAGTTGTGGTTGTTGCTTATGCTTAGAGATACTCTTGATGACATGATACTTAGACATTTGAGTTCTTATGATGATTTGACTATGGTATTTAGACATTTGAGTTTTTATGATGATTTGATTATGATGTTGCATGCTTAATTAGATGATTATGATGGTTGACCTAAATTTATGCTAGTTACTATGGTTGTTCAATTTGAATTTTGAAATGATGAACAAATGAAATATGTGAAGATTAAGGTAAAAAGAATTGGATATGATGTGTGATTAGTGTTTGTCCTAGTTATGATATGAGATATATATGCTATGTGAAATTATGCAACTTGATTATATGAAATGATGCTTCAATTGTTTTGATATATTATTTATTTGGATGAAAGCTTGTGTATATGAATGGGTGATTCAAATGTTTTGATATATGATCTATTGGATGGATTAACGTGTGCATCGAGTGTGCAGGTACACTTTCCATGGCCAATGGAAATTGGAGGTAACCTTTGGGAACCCTGAGTGAGTTTACCAGTGAAGCCGAGCTATAGTCCATATGAAGGGACTATAGTTCCATTTTGTAATGTAATTTTCTTTGTGATGTATTTGTGCATGTTTGTAAACTGGTTTTAATTCCCATGTCAATCCATTAAGTGGTGAGTTGTCCACCCAAGTGGACAAACTCGGATTTGGTCTTTAGGACACTTTTTGAGGGTTGAAAAGTTGAGTTTTTTAAGTGTTTTTATTGATTTAAGGTTCTTAGGTCAAGTACCTATGGGTTAGGTACCTTTTCAACCTATAATTTTGAGTTAGTTCATGATTGAGCACCCTTTTTGAGGCCTTTAAAAAGTTTGGCGAAAATAAGGTTTTGAAAAGTGGGATGGGGACTAGTCCCTTTCCACTCCCACTTCTCTATGATGTCTTGGAAGTCCCCCAAGTTCTCACACATGTGAGAGCACACATGGGTGAATGTGCTTGGGAGGGTGAATGGGTGAGTGACAAGTGTCGCTTCCCCATTCAAAGGGAATTCAAACTTGAAATTCTATAAGGAAAACTAAGAACAAGGGTTTGGGGGTTCTCTCTTGGGCATTTCTTTGTTTTGGAGTTGTGATTTTTGGGAGCTCTTGGATTTGGCTTGAAGGATTGGAAAGCAAGCTTGGAGGAGTTGTGCTCATCCTCATCACTTGCTTCCAAAGCTTGGACTAAGGTAGGATCAATAAACCCTCTTGTTTCTTATGTTGTCAGGTTTGTATGCACTATGTACATGTGATTGTGTAATTGAAATCCTTTCTCTTAAGTGTTGTTTTTCTTCCTTTGTTATTCTTTTCTTTGTATGAGTGTTGTTGGGAAAAAGGGTTGTAATGGGATAGGCTCACCCAAATTTGGGAAGAGCATCCCAAGTTTGGGGAAGGTTGGAGTAGGAACCTCCATGGGGGCTAGTCATTCCTCCTTCAAAAGGAGAGGTTAATAAAAAGGGTATGAGTACCCTTATGTTTTTGTGAAATGTGAAAGATGGTTGGGGTGGATAAGGAAATGAGAAGGAAGGGTTGTAATGAAGGGCTGGAAAGGTTTGGTGAATGTTATTCATGGTGTTTACTTTTGAGTCCCCAAAATGGAGTGCGTAGTCCACTTCCATTCCCCATTTTGGGTTCGTAATGAACCCTTTGTTATGTGAAAATTTCCTTGGGTGGGAGTGAATAATTTTGTGTGTACCTTGTGTGTTAATGTATTTCAGCTTGCATGATTGTACCTGGTTCCCAAGGTGCCTCCTAGCTCGGGGGTGGTTGGTTTTCCAACCAAAGGCTGGGAGGTGAGCACACCATTGGCCTCTAGAGAAAACTTTGTGTGTTTTATTGCAGGTTAGAGGAAACCGAAAATATGGTGTACCCATGTTGCTTGGAGGAGCTATTAGATTTGTGTATTTTCTATAAAAAAAATATATCCTATTGGATGCTTGTTGTAAATAAGAAAAATGTGTTTTCTATGACCTTGCTGTTATAAATCAGTAAGTAGGAAAGATTACCTCTATATTTTGTAAGGGACAGAATGTCTCATTCTTCAACTCAGGTTGTTCAAGTATGTTGCTATAGCAAAGATTCTACTAAGGAGTAACTGACATAATTGTTATATTGTAAAAGAAAGGAAAAAAAATCTGTATTTCTTTGTAAACTGCAAAACTGATGTCATTTCTATGTCAACTGTAGTCAAATTTACAGATCTATTGTTGTGGAAGTCATGCGAAAGTTTAGAATGATATATGCAGCTCAAAGAAAAGATTGTCTTTCCACCATGTAGTCAAATTTTTGTGCATAGGAAATGTTTCTTTTAAAATCTGTCTATTTCTGCAAATAATATAGTTGCAAAAAGTAAAGATTTATACACCTCTGCCTTTTGGCTTTATGTTGGCAAAAGTTGTTTGAAATTTCTGGAAAGAGAAAAGATAATAGTTGTAATAATTTGTAGCATTGAAATGCATCTTTCTCTCTGTGATATATTATAAGACTCATGTTCTATTGGTGCCTCCACATCATTTGTAACTTTAACATATTTTTGATAAAAGATTGTTACTTTCGTAGTTCAGATGTAAAGGAACTTAGAGGAAAAATAAAATAAAATATATATATATAAATAAAAACATAAATATAATAATAAAAGAATCAAGACAACAGGAAGATTAGACAGATCTCACATTTAATAGCATGAAATACAAGTTAATATTTTTTTTTAGCACACAGATCTTTCTGCGTAAGTTTAGTGTCGAAAGCCAAACAAATCCAGATGCTTATCGCAGCTAGAATGCGAGGGTGGGGAGTTGGTCCCCGCAAAAAGAGTAAGAGTTGTGATGCCTCATATCTTACTCTCAGCGCTTGGGATTGTGTTGATAAAATAGTTTACACACTGACCATGTAAACACAAGAATGGTTAAATCTTTCTGCATTAGCCAAGCGACTAGCCTCAAAAAAAAAAAAGTAACAGACATGTATAAGGAGAAACGTCCACCAGTTAACGGTACTTGAAATAGAATAGCCTTATGCTATGGAAGAAAAGAAAGAGGACCCTGTAACCAGTTCTCATCGACACTGGCACCACCTGCGAGCTGTGCAAATTTTCTTTTGCCTAGATGTCATATTTGTGTTGCTGCCACTATACTCAGATCTGTGAAAAAAATAAATAAATAAATAAATAAAAAGTAGTAATTTAAAATAAAATAAAATGGCTCGTAACAATGGAGCAATGAGAATGTGGCACTACTCTGCACAGTTAGCTTGCAGAAGTCTTGATCTGCAATGGACGACGCCCATCCTTCTATCACCGCACCCAGACCTTCTTAACTGACTCTTCCAACCACCATTTCCAGCCGCGCAAGATCTGAGCATCAAGAAATAACATTAGGTTTGATATTAGGGCATGCTTCTTTCAATATTTGAAATGGACGCCATCCGAAAATAAAATTCGATGTATTGAGTGGCGTGTATTAGCGGGAGTTTATTGTTTTCCCTTTATTCACCATCAATTTTCACAAGCTTAAAAGTTGTTAAACGCTGTAGCTCTAGACTCCATCATTTAGCATTGGATAGAGGGTGCTCCCATCTTTTTAGCATACTGGCTGAGAGTATCCCGTGGGGCTCATCAAAAAGATTGAGAATAGAAAGGAATTTCACTTCGTCACGGATATCAAAATAAAATAAAATAAAATAAAAGCAACTGCACCAATGGTCAAATCAATGTGGACATATCACTTTACGCTAAAAGTCAAGTGGCAAAAAGATGAAACGAAAATAAAATAAAATTCGAAGCTTAATCTTAGCCTTGGACGACTGTATGGTATGGAGTAAATTGCATTCTTTTATTCATTGTCCACGTCATAGAAAAATTTGGGCTTAGTATTATCCCTAAAAAAAATAAAAGATGTTTTCAGGAAACGCGTTTTGTTGACTCAGTTCTTAAATGAGACTAGGTTGCACCTGTCAGTTGGAGTGGCGCGAATTTGGATCCTTTCATATACTTTTCATCAAAAATTAACTTAAACATTCAGTGATAGTGTCGTCTCATTATATATTTCCTTTTTCGCATAAAAAAGTTTATGCTTTGTAAGATCGCATGATGAAAAAAAAAAATTGGGTCTACCTTGTTTTTAGTTAATATAGTTTTAAAGTGAAGAGAATTTAAAAGATGTGGAAGGGAATATATTCCCACACCTTTAGAAAGGATTCCATTAATTTAATAAAGAAATAAGGATTTTTGCACACGTAGTATTAGAGATTTTAGGAAAAAAAAAATAGTAATATATCCCACATTATATCATTTCTTCCTTCCTTTAAGGAAATTAAAATATGTACATATAAGGGATTTAGAATGTACTTATTGAATTTTTTTTATGTTATAACTTTTCATTTATTTTTGTAGTAAATTAATTAAATAATTTAATTTAAAAATGTTAAATTAATAATAATAATAATAATAATTCCATTAATAAAATTAAATAATGTTAATACTAATAAATAAATTAAAATGGAAATCTATTAATTAATTTGTAAATTATAAATTGTCTTCTCCCTCTCATTTTATCTATTAAAATTATAATTTAATATAGGCTTCATCAATTTGGCAAGGTGGCTTAATTAGTGGTAGAGTGAGCAAGCATAACTTTATAGCATCAATTAATCCTTGCTTTTAACTTGTAATTACTCATTCTCAAATGTCGGACCCCGACCTTTCTCATGATCGCTCGAAGGTATGTGTGATGGTCTCCATGCATACCCGCTCATCTAAGTACCCAACCCTCACCCTCGAGTGGCATGTTGTTGATCTCGTTATAAGGGAAGTGTCATCTAATGCGTGTAATACATCATCCCATTGTGTATGGTTAGTATAACGATAGAAAATTTACAAACATGTGTCAAAAAAAAAAAATTTAGTCATGTTTTGTTTTTGGAGTAAATTTTGGGCATTACAGGTGCCACAAAGGAAAATGATGTTGTTTCAAGCTCTATGAGGTAAGCAAAACTTCATATGCTTAAAAATCATAGACATTGTAAATGAAAAATAGTGTAAGGATTGTTCAAAGGGATTTTGCTTAGTTTGTGCAATGTATCATCTTAAGGAACATCATGCCTAATGTCTCCAATAGTGGAAAAGTGCAAATGAAATCATCTTGTTTCCAATAGAGAACAAATGCAAGGTCTCATCCTGAGCATCATTGTATCTAATGCTTCCAAGAGAGGAAATCGCAAGAAAAAGAAAATAACACAATGAAATATGAGTGGTGATGTATGCCCCCTCTTTAAAGTAGATGTGAGCACCTGTACTGCGGAAAATTTCTTTAAAGTAGAAGAACAGAAAAGAAGAAATGAGAGCTTACTCGGAAATCCCTATGCTAATTTATATCTTTTTGATAAGCTACATCATGAAAAAGAGAAGTATGTCATATGTGAGCCAACTTAAGGCATGTCATCCACCACTCAAGCTTGCTCTTATGTATTCACGAAAGGTTAACGACTAGCCAAAGGAAGCAACGGCAAGTGACATACGAGGACAAGGCTACTAAACCCCTTTCCCCCACTTAGTGCAGGATAAGGGTGAGCTGAAATGATTAAGGAAATGTAGGAAAGAGTGAAAATCGGTATCAATTAGAGGAATTAGATGCCCCCACAAAGGGAAGCATACCAAACTCTTGAAAATGTTGTATTTTACAACTTAAAGCCTATCATTCATTAGTGGAATGACCATGAACTCTATTATATGCATAGAATGAAGTCTTGGAAGAGCATTTATTTCAAGTTCTAGGAGGGAGGGTGATCAAGTGATCTTGGAGGAGTCTCAACTAGATACCTTCTTGATCAAGAGGAGAAGGTGGTCTTGTGGTTATTTTCAAAGATACATCTAGCTTAGTAGTGGATGTCATACTTACAAAAGTGTCTCTAGATTGCTAGATTTTATTCTTCTCATGATAGTAAGGGATAAAATCTAACGAATTCAAATCATGAGTGTTTTGCAAGAGGACATTGACATTAAGCAAATGTATAGTTAAAGGATGATGTTCAATACAACTAGTTGTTAAGGATGATTTAGGAATGTGTTTTGTGAGATTGTTGATGTTGAGTGAAGGTTTGGACAAAGGAAAATAACCAAGACCATGGGTTGTTTGTTGTGTTATAGGCCCTATAGGGTTGCAGATACCTTCTTCTTGAGCACAACATCCATTTCCACTATATCCCTCTTGTTTTTTGAGTTCATACTCTTTTCCATAAATCATTTTCATTTCTTTGGAATCAGGTCGTTGTTTGCTATTGTGTTCAACAAAGGTTTTTGTGTAGTTTGTGGCTTTGTCTAAAGTGGTTGAGGTAGATGCTTTTGAAAGTTTTTCCAAATCTTGTGTTGTCATAATGGTTGGTTGTCCTTGTTTCTCATCTTTCTTTTGTGTAAGTATATCTTCTCCCATAGATGATGGTGTGAACTCTAAGGATCCCCAATCATCACCAAATAATTTAGATGCTGATTCCTTATCATTGTGTCCAATTTCAAGAGGATCTATATTGGATGTGGGAATCATTGTTTTCAAAGGACTCATAGTTCCTTTTTCAATGTGCAAGCAACTTTTAGGCTCAAGGTCTATTTCAACTTGATAGATATGATTATTATGGACATATTTCATGATATGATGAAGGATCGAAGGCACTGCATTCATCTCATGAATCCATGGTCTACCTAAAAGAAGATTATATGAAATATCATAAGGCATGACATGAATAGGAGTCTGCAATGTAGCCACCCAAACTGTAATAGGAAAAGTGATTACACCGAGTGGTTTCTTTGTTGTATTATCAAATTCTCGAATAGATATGGAATCAGGTTTTATTTGGTACTTGTCAATATCTAATCGATCAAGGAGATTCACACTGCACACATTAAGAGTAGAACCATTATCAATGAGAGTTTACTTTATCCCTATCTAATTGCATTGAGCAATGATCATCAAAGAATCACTTTGTTTGTGAATTTCTAAAGGATAGAGCTCATGTTGATGGAAAGTGATGTCAACATTAGTTTGATTCATTTTATGAATTGAAGCATCCACATCATTTAGAGTTGTACCACGAGGAGCTGCAATTTGGTGAGTTCTGACATAAATCCCAAATGGAAATCTTTGTAGGAGTATTCTTTAATTGTTCAACAAGATCATACTCCTTTGTGTGTGGGATGTAATGAGGAGAACTAGGCGGATTGGGTAAAGGTAAGGAGGGTGGAATTGGTTGTGGCAGTTGTGGATTATGTCAAGTGTTATATGTATGAGCAACAATATCATTTCTAGATTACTGCAACACATTGGTTTTAGTGGGGTAGAGGGGTAAAGTTTATGTGAAGGCGGGTAAAGAATAAGTTGAGGTTTATGTTGAGTATATTGTTTGTGTGAAGGTGGGTAGACAGTAAGTTTGGGTTTTTTTTGAGGTCGAGGTTTATGTGAAGGAGGATAAAAGATAAGTTGAGGTTGAATAATGTTAACATCCTATAGAAAGTGAGAGTCTTCATTGTCTTTGAATGGTATGTTATCTTTGTCTTGGGTCATAATATCCTCCTTAGAAGGAGAGTTCTGAGGAGAACAACAAACCACATGTTCATGACAATTAAGGTTTGGTTCATCTAAAATAACTTCATCACAATGAAGGGAGTTTTTAATGGTTGAATGTGTTTGATTATTGATAATGGGGAGATTAGGGGAAGACTTTATGCAATCATTTGGTTTTTGCAATGTCTCATTCTCTTGTTCCATATTATCTACCCTACTAGGAGAGCTTGTAATATGTTCATCTAAGGTTGAAATTTTCAAAGTAGCTTCATCAAAGGTGGGAGAGGCATCAAGAGAAGAAAAATCATCACATTCTTGCTTCTCAATGATTGGATCCTTTTGATTAAGTATGTATTATTCGATGGGGGAAACATTAGGAAAGGGTGCAAGAAGATTCTCATGATTATCTTTGATTACCTCCCTTTGTCCAATAATGTCTTCCAAAATAGGGGAAGAAAAATAAAGATGATTTTCATAAGTCGTAAATATTTGATCATATAATGCCAACATATCCTCCTCACAAATAATGTGATTGTCATGATTACTCACGAAAACAATTTCACAAATAGGGGAGGAGTTGGGAGATGGATGTAGAATAGGTAAAGTGATGTTAAGAAATGTGTTTATGATCTCATCGCCATGTTGTGTTATGTGTTCATCATGATAAATTAGTGTGATGTCCTTTTCTTTAATAATGTTATGTTTAATAGGAGAGGTAAGAGGAGAGAAACAACTCAGATTGTCACAACTCTCATCAATTGGCTCTTCTGGCACTAAAATATCTGCTTCACAAGGATGAGAGATAATAGGAGAAGAACAAATATAAGTGTTATGATTATCCAAGGTTTCTTTCACTAAACTAATCTCATCCACAAGAGGCGGGCTAGGAGAGGGATCTATGACGAACAAAAAGAGAGGGGAAAGGACCTCATATTCGTAAGCTTTTAACAAAATTTTCTTACATGTAAATATATCTAAAAATGAGAACATGCAAAATGATAATGATAGAATGTTGTAATGAAAAAATGATTAATATGAAATCTTGAAATGTAAAAATGCTAAGGCAAAGATGAAAATGAAGAATAATGTTTCAGATTTCAAAGATGGCGATTGACTGATTATGATATGTAACAAAATGAGAATGCAAACTTGAAATGAAAACCATGCATGAAATGAGCTAATTAAGGCTAGATTTTATGAAATGCATGTTACAGAAATGCAACTAACGGATATAGATAGGTTAAGGCACCAAACAAAAGCTGAAAAATAGAGTGATGAGTTCTGTAAAATGTTGTTTCAGGGGTCAGAAGGGACTGATTCACCCAGGGTGGCGAATGAGTCCCAGTATGGAATTTTTTCAAAAAATTTAGGAATTTTTGATTGATTTTGATGGTGTTTGAGTGCTATTATGTAGACCTAATTGAAAAATGTCAAATTTCAAAAAAACTAAATGAATTTAGTTTCCATCAATGCAACCTAAATGCTTGTTTTATGAATGCAAAATTTAAAACCTAGTATGCAAATGAATCATGCAAACCCTAATGTGAGGTCAATGAAAACTAGATGTATGATGAGGGACTCCAAGTAAAACAATAAAGTATTCTAAAAATCAGGTTCACCAAAATGAACCATAGATTTTTGGCACCACAAGACTCTAACTCTTCTAGGACTTTTCACCTAAAAGAAGAGAGGTAGGCCAAAAATGCTAAAAGGTTTCATTCAAATTAGGATGTGTATGATGTTATTAAAACTAAATGAAATGAACTAAATGAAATTAAACAATGCAATTAACTAATTATGAATGAAAAACTTAAGAAATATGCAATGTTTGAAAACGCATTGTGTAATACAAAATCACCTACAAATGAATGGGAAAATGCAACAGAAATGAATCACACTATCATTGTCCACCTAGAATGTTGAAGAATACTAGAAATTACATTTGAAATGCTATTGATGCTATTTTTTAGGCCTTAGGTGACTCATTCGCCATTCTGGGTGAATCAGTCCCAGTTCTCTCAAACTGAGCTGAAACCTGTTACTATCAAAAGGGTACGAAAAAATGCAGAAAACTCAAAATTGACCCTAGAGTGGGACTCATTCACCACCCATGGTGAATGAGTCCACTTTTGAATTTATATGTTTTCAAAGGGGGATTTCAAAGCTTTCAATCTACACTTTGACTTCCTACAAGTGTCTGCTTCCGAAATTATGATTTACAGATCTGAAAATGAGTTTTTGTTGATATTTTAACTTTTTGAATGAAAAGAAGACTTGAGAAACCTTTCAACTTGATCTTCAATGATTTAAAAGCTTCCAAGGGACCTAAATCTACAAAAACACAAGAAGAGAAGAAGAAATGTTGAATGTTAGGGCATGGGGGTTGTCTTGGTCAAACCCTGTTTAGGTAATTAAACCAAAATGATGAAAGAATGGAATGAAAAATACAATAATGGAATAGATTACCTTTCCATGATGTTGATCTTGAATTTATGTAGCAATGGAGGAAGATTCAACCCTTGAATGTCTTTTGGAGCTTTCTTGATTTCTTGTAATGATAAAACCCTAAGTTACTTAACTTGAGATGAAAGATTGGTGGATGAATAATGAAGAATGGATGTGAATTGAGTTAATGGATGTAAAAATGAGTTTAGAGAGGTGATTTTATAGGAAATTCACCTATTTTACCCATTAATACCTCATCATAGGCTGACATGAAGCAATATTAAACTCAAATTTCACTTTTTCCCCACTCAAAGGTCAAAATTGGGCCAAATGGGACTCATTCGCCACACATGGTGAATGGGTCCTATGTGTAAGAAAATATGTGAATTAAACTAATGAATCACACACAACAGATGAAATGTATTAAATTAATGGAATCTAAGTTAACCAAACACAATTTGATAAAGTAATTCCTTAAAAACATTCCATCTTCTTTTATTCTTAAATTTCCTTGTAATTGTTCTCTTAGATCTTGACTATGCACTAAATTACTCAGATGCCACCTAAGAAATGAGTAGCCTCTAAGCTAAAATGCAGAAACTATGTCTACACCTACATGATTTTGATGTTTTTGATTAAATGGTGAACTAAGTGATATGCAGAATGGTGATTTGGTGTATACATCTAAGAATGTAGCCATTATTCTAAATTACTTGCTAAACCATTCTAAATGCTGAATAAAAATGCAATTAAGCTCTCAAATGCTAAGATGAATTCTATAGAGTAATTGTAGGCTATGTTCTCTTATGAAAAAGTTGTTGATGAGCCTCTATTTATAGATTTCACCAAGGTAGCAGGTGAGTTAGCCACAATGGATGATTAGGATTAAGTTTTGAGAGATCGACTGTGAGAAATGAGGAGGTTAGAGAGAATTAAGGAAATTGTACCCTTTAGTAGAACAATCTTGCCAAGTGTAGAAAAGAATCAATGGAAGGAAGAAGCCATGTGTCCTTGAGATGGTTAAAATTGTTGAGAGTAAATATCCATTTTAGAAATTAGGAATAATTATTTTCATGTGACACATGATGAGTTGGAATATGAGTGGAAGGAGGTTAGGAGAATATGGAGAAATGTGACAAAATTCGAATTTAAAAATTCAAATTTCATGACAGAGAATTAATCAAATAAAAGAAATTAGTTAAAGTTGTTTATTTTAATTAAGTCATGAAGAAAGTGGTTTAGATAAGAGGAATTAAGAAATATGAAGTATATAAATAAGCTTTTCAATTTATTTATATAGTAGAGGAAATAAAGATTTTATTAATTAAATAATTAATATTTAATTAATATTATCTAGACCAATTTTGGATGTATACATTTTTCCCTTCTTTGAAGTGATGTGTTTATGCATTGCTTCAAAGAAAATTTTACCAATGTTGCTAATTTTTTTATGATGCCCCAAACAATGATTTTCAGAAGATAACAACCGTATGCCCCCTCAAGAGATAAATTGAGGAATTTTTTATAATAAAAGATTTTTGATGATTTTTGAATTTTTTTGATGATGCATGATGATGATGATGACAAAATTTTGATTTGATGATATTCTAGTGATTTATCTCCTAATATGGAAGAATTGAGTTGCCCCAATTAATTGACCCTTTTAAAAATTAAAATATCCCACCAGAATTACCCTTTTAGTTACCCTTATTAAGAGGTTAAAAGTGAAAAGAGGATTCATTTGTGCATTGGTAATTTTGAAAATTTGTGGATTGAGAGAGCATTTTTTAGCATTTGAGTGAAAATCGTGATCCCCTACGAGACTCATTGATTTGAGCGGGTGTGATGACACAATCGACAGTGGAATACAGACCTTCGGTATGGATCTCCAATCCTTCCTTGTGAATTTTGAATGAATTTTTCCCACCTTTAATTTTGGATTTTAGATTTTTGAAAAGTTTCAACGCATATGAATGTTTCTCTGGTGCATATACTAGATGTTTTAGCACATGCGTGTATAGTTTTAGTGCATTGACTAGTTTTAATGACAGATTTGTAGTCTAAAATGGTGCATAGGCAGTCTGTAATGGCACATTAGGGTTTTAGATAGGGCATCCTGAAGAAATAGTGCATTGAAGGAATTGCGCAGTGCATCAAATTAATTCTCTGGTGCATTGAAGACATTACATAGCACATCAGAGGAATTTTTTGGAACATCCCATGAAATGGCACATAGACCGAATTTGATGGTACATCTTCCTTTTAGCACAATGAAGTACTGTTATGGCGCATCTCGGACAAAATTGAAGATTTTGTAATTTTCCTCTTGAAATTTGATGATGTTTTCTCACGTCAGCTAATGATTTGTTTTTGATGATAGATTAGATGATTTAGTGATCTCATGATAGGCGAGATGCACTAATGATGATGTTGTTTTGACCTCATGATAGGCGAGGATAAAAAATAGATGTTCAAGAGATTTGATAGAAAATGTCACTAGAACTGATAGGATGATTGGTTGATGTTTGATTTCTTTGCTGATTTGATTTGATTGATTGATGTGTTGATTGCAATGTTTTATAATGATAGGAGATGGATTTAGATAATCTTTAGTCCTGAGAGAGGTTCCCACGGACTTGGAAGATGATCTTGCATCTATCATAGGCTGATAGAGATATCATTGAGTGATGTGGATTATCCTCACTGATTGGTATGCCCCGGATTAGGATTAATTAGGGATTGTTGATCACGCTAGCAGAGAGGTGGCATAACAACCACAACACTTTTCATGTGGCCACCAGAGAGATGACTTTGACACCAAAGGATGTCTATAGGATATTGTAGATTCATATGGTAGGTGATATCATTACCTATGATCACACTGAGTAGGGAGTTACAGATGCTCAATGTCAGATATTCCATGATGACCATATTGTTGGGTATGAGATTTTTTGGTAGGAGATGTTTGAGAGATATGCCCCTTTTCCTTCTATGCTTGTAGGGTTTGTCAGTGGCTTCTTATGTCCTGACAAGAAGGAAAAGGGATTATCCATTGGTTGGGGTCAAACATTGGAGTAGGTGATTTAGTTTGGGACCTATTTCACTTGGGTTTCATGTATGCTTGCACAATTATACCATGATTTGCACTAGGTAGTGTACCTCAAAGGAGCCAATCTCTCCATAGGTGTGACCCTCTTACAAACATGGGCTTGGGAGCATATTGTGGTGAGACAGCTAGAGACAGATAATTTTTGACCATTTGGGAGACTCTATGTCTATGGTTATGCAGGCCCGGTTGTCTAGTATAAGCTGGGAAAATTGGAGTATTGGAGATGGGTACTAGATGATCTAGATTCAATTACATTGCAACCATATGTAGACTATGAGTAGTGGGCTAAGGATCATTTTGAGGTGCCCTATTTTATGACTTCCAGATACCTTATTGGGCAGACATGCTTTATTATCGAGAGATTCTTGTTATAGAGGGTGCTCAAAAAGTACGACAAAGTTCAAGGGATGCTTCAAGGATTGGCTATGTATGTGAAGGCAACGAGATGCAACTGAGTGGGGTACCATGTTATCTTATGATGTCGCATGTGATGAGTATCATCATTTATAGCCAGTGAACTGGGACTCCCTTGTAGGGATTGTTAAGGGATATTTGACTAAGGAGTACTCACATTATTTTGTTGAGCATCCATTTCATAGGATTTCAAGACATGATGAGCTAGTGCCAACATTAGAGGATGATGAGGATAGACCACCCAAATAGAGGAGGAGTAGAGGTGGAGGTGAGGAGGGAGGAGGTAGTGATGATGGTGGGGATGATGGTGGTGGAGATGGAGGAGGTGATGCACACCCAAGATTGAATGTTAGAGTGCCTCATAGGAGGCAATCCTTACTGGCGGCAACACAATAGCAGGTGCGGATATAATTTCCCTCATAGTAGCAACAGTCTCAGATCATAGCATTGCATGCCTAGGTTTAGACCTTTCAGGTCTAGTTGACACAAGTGTAGGGACAGCTATAGATGCAGACACAGTTGTTGGCACAAGTTCATGCATAACTCTTATAGGCCCAGGGATAGAACAAGACTCTAATGGTTGAGAGGGATGCTACCAGACAATAGCTAGCTTAGGTGCAAGGCCATGAACAGGTACAAGTATAGGTACAGGGCTAGGTTATTGCATTGACTATGGAGAGAGATGCACTGAGGTGATGGGGAGAGTGGGCATGTGCAGGATCATCATGGAAAAAATAGGCCCTTAAGTGGAAAAAAATTTAGAAAAATGAAAGTTAGGAAACTTGATGTAAAAATTTGAATAAGTTATCTATATTATTTCAAAAATGTGTAAGAATAGAATCTATAGCTCAAATTGAATGTAGTTTCTAAACTATTAGATTTATTTTTCAAAAATAATATCTATTTGGTGAAAATTTGAAATTTCAATGCAGTAGTACTTAAATTTTCGGGAAAAAATAAGAAGTAGGTGTATGTCTGACCACCCTAACCACAATAAAATGAGAATATATTTTTATAATATTTTAGATATAGGTAGAGGACTCATTTCCCGATGTGATGCATATTTTTTTCCAAGTAAATAGTTAATTATGAATTTTTTATTACAACTTTTAAAAAATATAAAAACTCGTATGTCTGACCACCTTAACTTGGTAAAAAATTCAAGAACTTCATTTTTTCTTTTTTTAATCCAATAGTATGTAAAGCATAGAATGGGACACATGTTTTGGATTCAAAAAATGTGATACCATTTGAAAGCTACAGATGTTTTTCAATCAACCTATCAATCAGGACTTTAGTCGTAATTCAAATAGAAAATAAATAATTTTTTTTTTTTAAATTCAAAATAAAGCATAATTTATATTGGTGGAAAGCTAAGAATCTCCTTTAAAAACCCCTTTCATTTCATCAATTTTGGGTAAAAATAAAGTCATCAACCACATACCCTATATATACCCACCATATTGCCACTTTTTGGCCCATCATGATCCTACACATACTCGAGTAGGTAGAGGCTATCACTAAGAGATTGCAGTAGGCTACGATAGCTGCCAGATCCACAGATTATTTTAGGGAGGTTCGTCATACTACACAAGAGGTCCAATTTCACAAAGATCGATATCATGAACTAGTTCCTCCCGAGCGAATGGCGAGCTTTTCACAGTCCTAATCTGGTAGGTCACAGTCTCAGACAGTCAATGTAGGTGTCACACAACCATTTCCTAGAGATCAGAGAGATCTAGGTGTGGGTCCATCAGGTACATCAGGGGGTATAGGTCCAGGGATGCTAACATCATCTAGAGGGAGCACCACATAGCTCTAATATTTGATGCTTTATTGTGATGTGGACATGTATACACTAATACTCGATGATTTACTACCATTTTTGATGATGTATTCCTTCATATTCAGATATCCTTGTACACTTGACATCATTTTTGAGATATATATGTAGCGATGATGATGGTTGACCTATGTGTTTATGTCCATTGATCATGGTGGATACATTTAATTTCCTATTATATATGCTATGTGATGTTTCATGATGGTGATATGATATGCCATGGATGTAACATGCACTATGATTCTACGATGCTTTTATAAATGATGTCTATATGACCTATATGATGAATCTAATTATGTGAATGGAATGTGTTAGTTCCTATGATTTTATGCTTTTCTGATGCAAATATGTATGATGCAATAGATGAAATGAATGAATGAATGTTAACGCAGAAATGGATGAATGGAATGATTAAATAATGGTGGACTAATTATGCATGTTCTTATGGATGCATAATATGCACGATAATCTATGTTTTTTTTTTGTATTTTCTAATGCAAATGAATGCATGTATGCAATGGATGAATGGAAATGTATATGGACGGAAATGAATGATAAATGCATTTATTTTTGGATTTTCATGATGCAAACACATATATGATCTAATGACTAAAATGATATGATAATGTTATGAATGATGTCCTAATGCTTATGCCTCTAAATGATCCTTTTTGGTACTATGAAACGTACTCAATTTTTTAATGATAGAAATAACATCAGTCTTGGAGAAATCTATAAATAGAGTAATTACAACATATAATATGAATGCAACCTAAACATGCAACTCTAACAATGCAATGTTGTCATTCTAGTAATCAATTTATTGTGCTTGGTATCATCATTGAGCTTTTAAAATGTTGAAAGTGAGTACAAACATCAATGGTATAATTAAACCATGATGACCTGAGTACTACTTTCATGATATTTGATAGTGCAAGTTAACAAAAGCATCTAGGTATAATTAAACCAAGATGACATGAGCATTCCTTGCGTAAATAGACAAGAGTTAATCATTTTCCTATGCAAATTTGGAATGTCATCAGTGATACTTTTGTAGAGCATGTCCCACGATGATTCACATAGTAGTAATGATCAACTCACAGACAACAGACAAAGAAAAACTATCATTCTCGATCATAGCTTCTCTAGTCCTTGACATCCTTGAGTTGCTCCTGAGAAATGATAACAACAATCACAATGCAAATAGTTTTGAACATTTGTGTTAAAGACATAAAACTGTGATTTAGAGTATCGTCACCAAATGAAACTTGTTTTTGATTGATCTTGTTGTTGTTGGTGAGTCTGATTGATGTTCAAAGTTGTATCCCATTTGATTGTTGTGTTTCACCATGTTGTCATACTATTGTTTGTTTGTTTCTTTGTAAGCTAAAAGATGGATTACCCCCCAGTGAGTTTAGGATTTTTCCCCTAGTGGAAACAAACCAATTTATTATGGATACATACAATGATCGACAAGCCAAAGTGAGACATGACCAACATAGTGGAATATGTACATGAGGCTCAAATGAAGGATGCAGATAGTAACAGTAAAGAGCCAATTATCGACATGCATTCCCATAGAGGAAGAAGCCAACCTGTTACAAATAGTGTCAATTGCCATGTTTTTACTACTTGCTTTTATTGCACTTTTTTAGATTTTATGATGATTTTTTGTATTTTTCTCTTTTTTTTCTTTTCTTTTTCTCTTTTTTCTCTTTTTTTTTTTTTTGTATTTTTGTATTTTTGTATTTTTTGTATTTTTTTGTATTTTTATCTTTTTTTCTCTTTTTTTTGTTACCGAGATACTTGTTTGCCAAGTTTTCACCAAGGTGACCATCTTTTCAAGACATTTTATGATTTTTTGGATTTCTTCAAGACTTTTTCTAATGTTTTTGGATTTTTTCAGGACTTTTACCGATGCAACAAATGAATCATGTGTAGAATTTCTTGAGATGGAGGTTGTTCATGGGATCTTCAAACAGGTCCCCTTCTAGTGTGGATAACTAGTATGCTCTTCACCCATAGATTGACACAATGAAAAAGGGGTAGGGAAAACTTTAGTGGTGAATCTTCACCAATTAGAAAATTCTAGGAATCAGCCAAGTCGAAATTGGTGAATTTCTCGCACCCAACAGAGTGTCCAAATCACCCAAATTTTACAAACTATAGGTCCAACACATGTACATTCGCCAATGAATTATTTTTATTAGGAATAGTTAAGCAACAAGTTCACCATTGTCAAACTATGTGTTTCAATTCGTCCCACTAATATTTTCTCCTGGAATCCCGAAAGAATTTAATAAAAAACCTATATATTCGCCAATACTATTAAAAAAACATTGTATCAGGACCCATTTCACTAATTAAAATCTACATATAGTTGCTTGTGAAGACCCATTTTTCCAATTAAATTTTATAAATAGTTTTTGATTAAGGAACAAACAGGTTTTGAAGGGACCCAAAACCATTTATAAACAAATTTTGAAAGGATTGGGAACCCACAACAAGAAGGTTGTCTAAAAATAAATACAAGAAAGCACAGAAAACCAAGGATCAAAAGGCAACCAAGGCCAAAGAACCACAACCAACTACAAAGCCACAAGAGCCAGTAGCCAGCCAAGAACCAACCCCCAAACAAGAACCATCAAGATTTACATTTCGAGTTATTCTTGTGGGAGCAGAGAGTCATGTCAAAAGGAGGCTTAGAGGACTTCTCCTTCTTTCCCTTTACAGTGATCCAACCCTCTTCCACTTGCACTGCCTTGTCAAGCCAAGCCAACACACTATTATCCTGAAGAAGAAATCCTCCAGCTACTGTCTTACAGATTTGAACTATGTTCCTCCCTACAGGCATGGCCATATCAGGAGAGCCACCTGAAATGATCGTCAAAGCACCATTACCAGAAGCGGTAGCCACAGGCCTAGTCTCATTCTCTTTAGGGGTTTCAACAATGTAGTCTTGCATAGCAACAACCCCTCCAATAGAGACATTTGGAGAGGATTCCCTAAGGCCCTGTGAATCCAAAGCAACAAACTCAGAAAAATTCCTAGGTTGCTCTACTTTTTTCTCAACCGTATAATGCTACTGAGAAGCACCATTCCACCAAGTAGTCTTCATGGATTTTTTCTCAAAATCACATTGTGCAGCAACATGACCTGTTTTAAAAAATATTTTGCAATGGAAGGGAATCCCCTCATAGTCCAAAGATTAGACCCAAGACCCCTTAGAAGGTTTAAGAACAATCTCAGCAAGCAACCCTTTTGAAACATCCATTTTGACTAGTATGCGAGGAAAGTTGGAATGAATAATATCAAAGGTTTCTTCATCTACCAACAAAAGTCACCAAGGGCATCACCCACTTCATCCAGAAGAGAATCAACCCATAAGTGGAGGGGAAGATTAGGTAGTTGAACCCAAATTGGGATCTTATTGAAAGTTTCAAAAGCAGGGTTCAAATCAGAATGTTAGGGCTTAAGCATCAACAAATGTTTGTCCTCCCAACTAAAAAAATTGTCACATAAAATTATATTTCTATCCTGAGCATTATAAAACTTGGTAGTAAAAAGCCCCTTGGCCATGGGGAAAATATGAACTTTATAAGAAATTACAGGCTCCCATTCATGAGAGATCCATGAATGCAGTTGAGGGAGGCTAGGCCAAAAACCCCTAAACCAACAGATCATCCCACGAATGAAGAGCTCAAAGACATTCTCTTCAATTTCTTCAACTTTTTTTTCCTTCAGATCAACCGAGATGGTAGAAGCAATAGGGAAAAAACTACTGAATGACAGTCTCCCATGCCCTAGTTTTGGGGTCTTCGCCCACACAGTAAGGCCTCTGCCCTTTCCCCACAAAACGCGAGTCCCCACAGCACTATCTGTCACTACCTTCTTGTTGTGGAAGTCTCTTCCCTCACTAAAACCAGACGCATGGGCCGTAGTTGTCTCAGCCTTCACTGGATTCCTCCCAGCCTTTTCCATATTCATCTCAGCCATTTTCCCAATAAACAATAAGTGACGAACAAAATTTATAAATAGTTGCTCATGACGACCTATTTCACTAATAACATTAAAAACTAATTACATCGAAGGACACATTTCTCCTCAAAAATTACAACGTACCATTGTATAAACAAGCGATATTCACCAAATATTTAATATACCATTTAAAAATCCCATGAAATTTTCCAAATATGGAATCATGGATTGATATAAATACAATCGAAAGTGTCATTTATTCTTACACATTTTGTTTGGTTCTAAGGTTCTACTTCTCCATTCAGAAGCCAACAAAAGCTGAAAACATAGACTTAAAAGGTGAGTGATCATTTCTTCATAGTGTTATTAGTTATAATAATAAGTTTTCTTTATCTCTTTTCCATTCTTGCTTCAACAAAGTGAACATTAGAAGTTAGAACCAAACTTTGAAGTTTTGAATTTTTTGAAACCTCCAACCCATCGAGTAGAAAGATGACTAGGAAAGAATTGCAACTCAAAAAAGTGAACCATCAACCAAGTCAGGGAATCAAGAAGTTATGAAAATTTAGAACTTCGCGACAAGGTTATAAAACTCTGAGGACTAGCGACTAAGGTTAGGAAAAGCCAAAAAAATTATATTGTATTCCATGGTATTGAATTTCATATGTGATTCTGCATCATTTTTAAAGAAAAACACTTATCAAAGTAATTATAAATTCCTATTGAATTTCCATTCATACAATCTTTGATAAATAACTAAAAGGAATATTATTAATCCATTCCTTGAACAAAAGCTAACAGTTCAACATCCATAACTTATAAGTTATAAGCTAACAAAAGCTAACAATTCAATATAAATAACTTATAAAGGCATTCACCCAACTTAAACAATAAAAGCTTAAACTACCAAATCACCTAAATTATACTGAGAATCCTTATGCATCCATCACCATAAAATCTTTATTCATGTAGATAAACATTCCACATCAATGAAACTATCAAAAAATCTATCATTCCAATAATAAATAATCCACTGGAAAATATAGAGGTTTTTTTTGTCTTGATAACAATTTCTTGAAGACAACCATTTTAGAAATTAAAATAAATTCTTTGAATTATCAAGAGAGCCAAATTAAAGAAAATAACATAAAAAATAAAACTAAATAGTGGTCCCACTCCCAACATTGACTCCTTAGCTTTCAATTATTCTTGTCTCCTCCTTCAATAACACCTCCTATGCCTTTACTCTTTTCCTGTATTCTTCGTACTTGGTGACAATTGTGGTGATGTTTTTGCTTCTTGGATTTGTAGTAATCTGTAACCTAGTTATCCATGTGTCCAACACATTTTTAGACTCAACCAACATCTGAGATCTTTTCTCTTTTCCACATTTATAATTCCTTAGGTGGATCTCCATTCGACTGAGTTTTGAGGACTCCCATGTCACTATAGCATGATCAACTATTTCTTTCTTAAATATCTCTCTAAAATTCAGAGAGATCTCTATTATATCTAGAATGTTTTCATCAAAATCATCAGTAATTTCCACTCCTAGAATATGACAATCTTCTTTAACTTTTGTCGACATTTCATAATATTGTTCAAGTGTATTATTAATTTCCTTCACAAGATTATCATATATATTCAATTTCCATTCCAATGAAATGGACCAGGAAGGGTCTAGCTCCTTAGGATTATTCACAATTTTCACACCAATTAATATCTTCAGATCCATAGAGTTGAATTATTTCATTTCTTAAAAGCATATAGAGACTACTTTGATCTTTTCTGAGATGCTGCAGTTATATTACTAACTACTTCGTCTTATTAACAACTTGAGTGTAAAAGAGCACAAATTTATTCAAAAAGAAGATAGCCTCTTGAGATATTTTATCGATCCCCTCACAAGCAGCTCTAGAATAGCTCAAATTATTTTTAATTTTCTCTATGGTGAGCACATCAATGCCCTCTACCTAAGAACTTGAGGCTTCATTAGATGTATGAGGAGTGGCCATGGAAGAAATAAACTTACTCAATGCAAGGACTTGAGATTCCAATTTTATATTTTATTTCCTATGTTCTCTCACTCTTTTAACTAAGATATTGACTGAATAATTGGCATTGTACAATCACCTTCCAGTGTTGGAGGACCTATATCAACATGTATGACTTTGTAGTCCATCTCCATTATTTCATCTTCATTTAAATCCTTCACAGGATTAACAACTTCTAACATTTGATTTCCAGAAGTAGCATCACTCACCATCCTTGACATCCTCCTGAATTTCGTAGGTTTTGAAGAGCTTTGAAGTAACTTTGAAACTGTATCCACTCCAACTGTCATTGTAGGAATATGCTTTCTCTTCTTTTCCACTTCTTTTTTCATCCATCCTAGGGAGGCTACTACTAGACCATAATCTTCATTTCCACTAATAGTTTCTTTAGCAATGTTAGGAGTGATAGGTGGATTATTTTCCAATGGCAGAGAAGGGGGACATTCAAAGTCAGATAAAGGAGGAAAGATATTATCTTTAGCGATATTCTTAAAGATAGATTTAGAATCTGTAGACACAAGCTTTCCTTGATTGGTCTTCTTCTTAGGGGTAGGCGAAAGCACATTGTTTTGTTCACAGATGCTCTTCAATTTGACTGTTTCTTCTAGCCTATCACCATCACCTCTTGAATAAGAATTTGCACTAGAGGACCTCATAGTGGGTTTCCCTGATGATACACTTGCAAAAAATTCTTGCATAGACCCATATTCATTATTTTGTGATGACTTAGGCTCCTGAACAGGACCAACAACTTGTTTCCATTTCCCATCCAACTAGTCCTGGGTTCTTTTAAGCACTGGGGTAGCACACATCCTCATATCTGAAATCTCACTTTGGCTCCAATCAACCCTAGGGTGGGATTTATCAGGAAATTTTTCATATGCAAGATCTATGATTGTTGAATCCTTGGCTAAATTTTTAGGAATGTGAAATGATAGACCGAAAGACTATATCTATTTTAGCATTAGCCTCATATAATCTCTTCTCAAAAATTCCTTCTCATTGACACAATCTTCCCAGAAATCTTTGATAGATGGTTGATGCCAATGTAAGCTCCCTCCATAGAGATTATGCTTCACAAAACCCTTACTATCAAAATAAGCTCACATAGACAGATTTTGGAGGTTATATTCCTTGAGAATTCCTTGAACTCCCCTAGCCATCTTTTTTTTTTTTCACACAAAAGAAGGGGTCTCCAATGGGAAGACATGCCCTCATTTATCCATGTTCATATACTTAATATTAACCATGGCCATTTGTTAAAAAACATCTAGAAATATTAGTAAATCTTCAGGATACTGAGGTTATTTAAATGGGTCTTTCTCAAAACGCCCTATTCTCAGATAGGAAAACTTATCAAATTGGATATAAAAGCTCCCAAATTTTGATACAAGAAAAATGGATTAAGCAGAAAGGGACATTTTTGGATTTCCATCTAGCTTCCTTATAACCTCCATTAAAAATGCATCATTAACATGACAAAAAGCACCTATTCCAAATTGTTTAGTGAACTGAGGAAAGAATTTATACACAGGCATATCAAAAGCTGGGGTTCCTTGCAGCTCCAACCCAGGACAAAAGGACCTTTTACTACCTACAATGTACGTCAGGCAAGAACACATACAAAAAGTAGCAGTCTTATGGAAATTAATTAATTGCTCATTCAAATGGAAGAAAATAACTTCACCCCAATCAATGAAAATGTTCTCATCACAGAATATCAAGATAAACTGGAACATCCAATCCTCAAATAACTCAACCTATGGATTTCCAACAATGCAGTGCAATAAAGCAATAGCATCTACAATTTCTCCCTTAAAATGCAATCTTTTGAGTTTACTCGGCAGTTGCGACTTACCTTTCTTTTCAAACTTCAACTAGGTTTTGGCCATGGAGTTCTTACACCAGTCATTATTCGCTTTGAAAAATTCACCAAACACTATGATAGACATGTCTTCTACGCGTTCCCTTTTTCAAATCTCCAATGCGTAGGAAACAACTTTAGGAGAAATTTTTTCAATAACAATTTCGTCCACAACTTTAATTTCCCATGTCTGCAGAATGTACCTTCTCACACATGCACTTATAAGGTCCACACTCAACATAGCTTTTGGAAACCCTCCAGCCTGAGCTAGCCTTCTCTCTAAGAGTTTTATATCCAACTCAGACTTGTTGTCCCTCTCCAGACACACCCAAAATTCATCCAACTTAAAATTTTCAAGTGTCATATCCCTTATGCCACCCCAACATTCACTCTGCATGAGCACAAATTCACGGAGAATGAATTTTTGCACATGAGATTCTGAGAAGTGTTGACCTTAGAAAAGAACGAGAATGCGGGCTAAATTCCTGAGTACAACTTCGCCACCCACTTATGCCATTATTTTTTATAGGACGTGCTTTAAATGTGGCATTCAATTTCATACCTTGAAAAGATAACCTTTAAATGTGCATGCTTTTGGAAATTCCTAAAAAGACAACTCAAGTTTATTCTATACATAGCATTCAATGAGATGTCAGACGATAATTCCTTTGAAAGGAAAGATAAGGGCATGTCCCCATGCTTCTGCTTAGCTTATTTTGGCTAGCAGCCACTGCTCAATATTTTAAGCAGCATTTTGTGGAGCTGGTAGCCCCATGATTGTAATTTTGTTTGCTTATTTTTAAGCAGTCAATTTAAATTTGATTTTTTCAACTGCTAATAATATTTTGTGCAAGTAGAAATTGGAGGGAAGAATTGTAGCCAAAAGTAAAAAAAGGGCAAAGAGATTTGTGGAGCCACATGACATTTTTTATAATATGTAGCAGTTTCTTATTTTTAGTCCCCACATTTTTTCATAGCTTTTATTCAATTTTTAAGTAGTTGTTGCTTCACAAAAGTAGGAGAAGATTCTAAATTATCCTATTCTCACAAATATTTTTTTTCATAGGGACATCTAATTGCTTAATTTTAAGTAGAAAATAGACTTAGCAGTATCTCATTGCCCACCCATATGGGAGATTGGTCGTCAGCTTTGCTGCCCTGAGGAGAAAGAAAATGCTACAGTCCCTTTCAGCCCACAATTTTTCAAATCCTTCTGGGTCGATGGTTCGAACCAATGGAAACTTCATTACTTCTCTCTTTCTCATCTACATCATGTAGTAGTTTTGTGGCATGGGGATTTTCCTATTCTCATCCACATTATCTAGCATCGCGTCAATGTCATCTAGCCATGTGTGCACGAAGACCATTTGGGTCAATTTTTTGCTTATCTCTTTCGAGACTCCCATATGAAAAATGAATACTAAGAAAATTTCCATAATGTCTATATTTGCTCTGCCTCTGTGATGAGCCTTCAGAAATTCCGGCCCAACCACCTACTTGGTTGCCCAAAGAATGAGTGGATGGGTCAAATTCATCAACCCCTGTAGTCCCTTATCGGTTATTTCTTCTTTGAAGACCTTTTGTTGCTTCTCCATGTCCAATGCAAGGGACATTTCCATTTTACTCCTCGCCCACAACTCGCCTTTTTTGAATTTTCTACCACTACTTCAAATTTTGCAAATGCAATGTGATAAATGGCTACTTACTCCACCATTGCATGCAATTATTTCATAAATAGATAATACTGAATTTCTTAAAGGAAAAAAAATGATGGAAACTTTCTTTTTTCATTTGAATTGCTTTATCTTTTACTTTTAAATTTTCATGCAATTATATCATAAATATATAATAAATTATGGGCCACTAGTGTTGCTACTAGCCTGATTCGCACAAACCAAAAAACCAACTTAGTCAATTTGTGTATCTTAATCCTTACATGTACAATAAAAAATAAAAATGTTTAATTTGATTGATGTTTGGCCACATGTAAATTGTACCTCAATTTGACAAGCTGTGAAAATCCCCAGACTCAAGTTAGCACTACCAGTGCCACTCAAATGATATGAAATCATTACAAATCTTGTTTCATTAAATCTATGAGTTGTCCAATCAATCACTTCAGATGTTCAAAACTAAAAGATTGAGAATTTCAATTAAATGAAATGTAATACGTCAAGGCATTGAAAAGAGAGAAATGAGCCTTGATCTTGCCATGTGTTCACATCTAACGGTTCTAGCGTTATTCCAGAGGTTTCAATTCACGAGTCTAGTACTTCAAAGATTTACTTCTAGAATGCAACTATAGCCATCCATCAAAAAATCATCGAAGGGTCGTGGTTATATTGATTTTCCTTTACATCCTTTGGGTAAAACGTTCTTAAATTTTTAAGCCTTGGTCCTACATTCTTCATAGGTAGTCCCTCTTTTAAAACAAACTTTCTACATGTGCATATTTCTACCACTTAAGCTCTTCTATTGCTCATCGCCAAAATCCAACCCAGCGGGTTCATTACCATGATGATGATCCTTGATCTCCCCACGTGTTCACATCTAATGGTTCTAGTATAATTCTAGAGGTTTCAATTCACAAATCTACTACTTGAGAGATATACTTCTAAAATGTTCAACTATATCCGTCCATCAAAAATTCATCGAATAATCTAGTGGTCCATAATCTTGTGTGGTCGTTGAAACTTGCAACCTTAGAACCAAAGTATGAAGTTTAAGTTATCAAAACTTCCGACCCACCGACTACATAGATGACCAAGAAAGACTTGCAACGAAGGTTAGGAAAAGCACCAAAACCTCAACTTTGGTGAATTAAGATAGTAAAGGTGGAAAGGACAGTACATTTATGAAGTGAAGATCACAAGCAGATTTTAACAAGTGGAAATGACTAGAGGATCAATGGGTAATTAAGATTAGTACATGTGGAGTTTGGAAAATTATTATCTCTCGAATAGGCCCAGAATTTGACAGCCACCCCTGCCTTTCATATGAAAATTTTGTGATGGTTTTATTCATTTAAATGCCTATCACTTTATGTTTTATGAAAAAAATTAACTGTCAAAAAAATATTTAATTTATGTTTTTTATATTAAAATATTATTGATTTTATTAATCATACATATTAAATAAATGCTAAAAAATAAATGTTATTTAATTTATGTTTTTTATATAAAATCTTTTATATTAAAATATTATTGCTTTTATTAATCATACATATTAAATAAATGCTATAAAATAAATGTTGTTGAATTTTTTTTATAGTTTAATCCTTAAATTAATTTATCTAAAAACATAAATTATTTGTAAAAAATAAATAAAATTTCTACATGCTCACCAATAAAACTAAATGTTATATTATCTTGAAAAAAATCAAAGCTAAGAATCACTGTAAACAAAATGCTATAAAATAAATGTTATTGAATAAATCATATATATTATTATTAAGTGAAATTAGAAAGAATTATTCCAATTCTAAACTAATTTATATTTTTATCATAAACATTATTATATACTTTAGATTTAGCTTCATCCATCAACTACCAAAAATTATTCCAATTTTAAACAATGCTATAAAATATACTTTAGAAAGAATTATTCCAATTCTAAACTAATGCTATAAAATATACTTTAGATTTATGTTTATCCATCAACTACCAAAAAATTTGATTAGCCAGCATAGTTTCCATTTCCAAAATATCAAATTATCCCTAATCATACTCGCCTAAAATCTACTCATCCAACCATTCTTCGTGCCCCCAGGTGTTTTACAATTACAATGCAAATCTAAGCATAACCCCAAAAAACAAAACCACATACAAGATCTAGTATAGTAATCTAATTTTTTAAAAACTTGTACTACTCAGACGCCTTCTATGAATTACCCATCTCCAACAGCTCTATCTCCATTAACATCTTCATCTTCTTCCTTGGACGCAGACCCTTCTTTTCACACATCTCTACTTTGGCAATGTCTTTGAGATTCTCTATGACCTCCTCGACCTCCATTAGCTCAATGCAAATTTTGAGTGCTTGCCACCCACGCTCCACACCTTCTCACCACAAAAATTTGGCACATTCTTCTAGCCACCTAATAAAGATATGATTTAAATCTACAAGCTTCGGGCCTCTACCATCCATTCCTTCAACCTTAACAAGCCCCACTCCTAGTATCACTCATTCCAAAATGCCTTCCATATTCTCTAAAAAATCTTTGTGAATTAGAGTTTTCATGACTTTCCTCACTACATCCACTGGCTCTCATAAGTCCAGACCCCAAGCCATGACCAATGAATTAATATTCATATTGTTCTTATATCTATGCTTTAATTTTTCAAAGCCATTACCCAAAATAAATTGAACTTCTTGCACCACCTACACATCCTTGAAGAGAAATAAACTCTGCAGTCGCTTCACAAACGCTTTGCCAATGAAAGGGTCTAGCTTCCTTCATGATGTCAAGGTGAAACTGGCCTCCATTGTTTCTCTAGTTCACTGGCTTCCTGACAAACCACCCACCACCAACCGACTACATGAGATGTGTGTCTTTAATACATCTCAATTTTCCAACCATCTCCATTAATGTTGATTTTGAAACGTGTGTCCCGTGCCGACAAAAAACCTTCATAAATGCTTTGCTTTTTACAAAAACTTCCATGCCTCCTTTGCTTACTAAACAATGTTTAATTCACCAATTTTTTTTCCTTAATAATTTGAAAATAGGTTTAATTTTCCAATGAATTTTATTTTTTAGTTTGAAAAAAAGTTTTAATCACCAACAAAATTATTTTCCTGGTTTGAAAATAGGTTTAATTCGCCAATCGAAATATTTTATTTGTTTGAAAATAGATTTTAATTTCCAATGGAAAATTTTTAGTGGTTTTAAAAAATTTGCATTTTTCTAGGATTTTCCATAGACTTCTAATGATTAGAAATGATTCGCTAATGGAATTTTTTCTTTTTCAGGAAAAATGAAAAAAAATGCCAGTAAAATTAATATTTTTATTAGGAAGTATACAAGATTCACTAGGATTTTACACCTTCACTAAGGGGGGGTTCTTAAAGTCTTCCCTGCAAAGGGGCCTAACCAATTTGGTTCAAACTTTCCTTTCTTCTCTTTATCCTATTGGTTGTGTGGGTTCTCCATCAATACAAGGTCTCCAACGTGAAATATTTTGGGTTTGACTCTATGATTGTAACTTTTGGACATTCGTTGTTGGTAGTATTTTAGGTGGTTCACTACATGTTGGCATCATTCATCCAATAATTCTAGTTATTGTAACCTAGATACCTGATAATCCTCATTAGAGATGATACCCTTCAATGAAACCCTGAGTGATGGAAATTCAACTTTAATGGATGCAATGGCCTTAGATCCATATACCAAAGCATATGGTGTGGCTCTAGTTGGTGTGCGAATACTAGTGTGGTACACCCATAGAGAAAGGTTTAATTAGATGTGCCAATCGCGTCTGACGTCATTGACTTTTTTCTTCAAGATTTTTAAAATAGTCTTGTTGGAGGCCTCTTCCTGACTGTTTCCATAAGGATAGTATGGTGTAGAGAAGCGATGTTGGATATTGAAATTCTCACACAATTCTTGCATGTCTTTTTTTTGAACTGTCTTCCATTGTCAGTGACAGTGGATTAAGGGATTTCATACCGACAGATGATGTAATTAAGGATGAATGATGAAATTTTCTTTGGGTGGCTTTAGAATAGTAGTTTACAATTTATAAGAGGAAGGAAATTTTCCTTTTTGCCTTTTCACCATATTCAATGGGTTCGGTCGAACCTAATGGTTTGACCAAACCTCATAAGGGGTTCGACCAAACCCATATAACCTAAATAAAAAAAATCATATTTAAATGGGTTCGGTCAAACATAGGTTCGATCGAACCCCTTAAATATGACAAAAACTAAAAATTCTGTCATTTTCAACTGTCACTTTCCCTGGTGCGTGCGGGGAACCGAGAGCGTGATGGCGACCAAATAGAGTTTTTCTTTCTGGTAAAAGAAAATTTAAGTTCGTCTCTCCAAAGTTCATCATTTCGATTTAAATATCGAGCACTAGGTATTTAAAATTCAATTTTTTTAGAGTTCAAAATGCATCTATTTGTTTAATTTTGAAACCCTAAATGCAAATTTTTTCAAATTTGTTGAATTCAAATTGCATTTGTTTGAAAGTTTTTAAAGTCTTTTCAACATACAGTATTTTGCTTCCCCATTTTGCATACATTTTTGTCTTGTCTAAATGAAATATTCCTTCCCATTTCAACAATCAAAGCTATCGATAAATAGATTTAATTTTAGTTACAAGAAAAATGTATAAATTATAAATTTATAACATAATTATGTACATGGGAAAATCCTCTTGGAAGAAAAATCCCACAACCAAAAACATGAACCAATTATATTATTTGATAATAATATCATTTACAATAAAATATTCATGTGCATACCCTTATAGTAGTATCATAAACATGTGAATATGGAGTAATTTCTAGTAGCATGATGATACCTACAAAATCATTATGCTTTCTCCATCTCAAGCACCCATAAATAGAAAAAATTTAAACCATAAAGAAAGTGTGGTTTAACCAAAGCCATGAGCCAAAATAATGACCTAAAAATGGCACCAAATTTGGCACAAATTTCAACATTATATTCCTTGACTTGGTTTATAGGATGTATTTAGCAAATGCTTTACATCTTGTCAAAAAAATTCAAATCCTCCTCCTCATAACCGACACTCCATTTTTGACATATTCAAACCCATTATTTAAGATGATCTTGATGATTTTCATAATTCTAATCAATATTCTAGTGCAACCCCCCTTTTTTATTCTCTTATGTGTCATATAACATTTCATAAGTAATTCCCATCTTACAATTTCATACAATGCTCTTACAACTTTTTAAATATATAAAAAGGATAACCCTAGTTCAATTAGGATTATTTAATTATTATCACCTACATCCATTCATTACATGTTATTAGTTTTTAGTTGCACACATTATTAGGAAATATGCATTGTCTAAGCAATTGGGGTATATTGCATGTTTGAGAGTGTTTTTCTTGATATTTTATCTAGTTAAATTAATATCCTTTAAAATGTTGTTTTATGGAGTTTTCATCTTAACTCTAATATGACTAGCAAATAAAATGACGATTGAATCATTTTTTCACATAATAGCTAATGACAACCATATAAAGAGCCACATTAAAGAAGATGAAAAATAGTGATCACTTGAGACTATGATTTAGATACATATGTTGGTAAACAAGATATTTTCCTAAATTGATAATTATGTATTGATGCACCTCTCCACCCTAAATATCCTCACTCGTTGGCTAGTAATTTATATAATGTATTAGGTGGCTATCCTTAGGGAATTAATACTATTCATAATATTACTACTATAATGGATTTTAATAATGTTGTACCCTCTATGCATCCATCTACCCTTCATCCTCTTATAATGATTCCTCCAATGATACTATAGTTACCACTTCCATGGGATCCACCACCCATGTCCTACCGCCTTTCTCTCCACTAGTATTTTTCTTATCTCCCATCCTTTTATATATGTTCACACCATTGTTACTACTAGCACTATCATATACAGATATGTTCTTCATACCATTCCTCCTTATCATATGAAAATCTAACCTTATAGTGTAACTTCTCCTTCCATTACCATGTCATTACCTTTCTAGACCTTCCCGTCTTTATACATTCTCCTTTTTATCCTACACTACTCAAGTACCACTAATATATCCCTATACCTTGGATATACTATTGAAGAAATTTAACTGACTTTCAATATCACAAAAATTAGACCCATATTTTTAAACGTAAAATGTGTATAATAAAGCACAATCCATGCTTCCTAATTCAACTTCACTAATATCTATCGAATGAACTTAGGTTCATTACAATAAGATAATCATATATCCATAATTAGTTGTCAAGATAATGGTAAAGTTTTCAATAGCCATATTTATCCTTCCACATGCCACCATTAGACATACACATAAGATTCATTAGGAAAAGTGGATGTGTGGATATGTGGATATGTGTCAAAAAAATTCTTTGATAAGATGTGTGTAAGGAAAAAGTGGAGTTCAAGTGTTTGATTTATGTCTATATAATAGGTCATAAACTCTAGGGGAATTATTACCACTTTTCACAATATTGCACCATATATATATATATTCAAAATGAGGCAAAAAATACAATAGGAATAATATGGATATGCAAATTTTATCATTACATTTTTTTCCACTTTAAGATGCATGTGAAGATTTTAAAATAATTGTGCATCTCAATTTATGTGGTATTCACAAACATGTATGGAAAGTAAATATTTAGACATCAAAAAACATGAAAAAGTGGTTTGTTGTCTTGTGCACAACACATACTTTTTCTTTTGAGAAAATTATCTATCACTTTGTAAAATCCTTGCTATGTTGAGATTATTTAATTTTTTCCCTCCATATTTGTAGTCCTTTTTATTTCTAGAAATATAATTTATGACATTTTTTCTTAATAAACAACATATGAATAAATTTTACATGGTTGTAAATTTTACACATGGTTGTATGCAATCTCATATATATATTACGTATGGTTGTGATTACAATGTTTATATTGTGTTTAGATTTGGTTTTATATTATCCTTCCAAAAAAAGTTTGATGTTTATAATATTTTGATTTACCTTTGGATTTTGTAGACACTAAATCTCACATACACTCATATCCATACCATGGTCCCCACCCGAACACCTAACATCCACTTATTAACAAAATTCATGATACCTTAATTCCTACACTTTATCAAAATCAAATTAATTTTTCTTTTCAGACCTAAAACGATCAAGGCCTAAACTAATTAAAATATTTATTGTAAAAATTTCCATAGTAAAGTACAAAATAGAGAAGGGCATGTCAACCCACAAATCATGAAGGTGTAGGGACAAAACCAAGAGACCCATCAAATAGGATTGTAGCAATCATATATAGACAAAATTGATTAAGAAAACCTACCATAAATGAAAAAAAACCTAAAAAGAAGACATATATTACATATTTTTTGAGTGCCCATATATTACATATATATAGCAAAAACTAGCAGAGGGTGAGGGACATGAGTGAGGAGAAACAACATTTCCTTATGTGCCTCCATTGTTTCTCCATACAATAGAGCGCCCAATTCTATTTTATGTCCATTGATTGTATTTTCCACTAAAGATTCATCCCATTCTTGCAAGGTTCATTTCAAAGAAATTCAAACACAAAGGAAACTAGAGTTTTCCTTTAAAACTTTGTGTCTAAGCAAACACCCAACAAAATATTTTTCATTATGTAAGTCATCATCCTGAATGGCATTGTTTAGGGAATGGTCCAAAAAGAACTTATAAAACATAATCCACTACAAACTAAGCAACTAAACCATAATTTTGAAGAAGATCCATAGCATTAAACAAAAATAAAGACACTACCTAAGAGAGAGACATTAACTAGAGAGTTTCATATAGAATTTGGTCACCTACAGTCACCCAAATTACTAACTCCACACGCCAGCAATCAATCTTGAAAATTTTCTTCAACATTTTGAAAAAAAAGTCCCAAACTCTAAATGTACTCCCTTTTTGGGATGGGATGAATGCTCTCCTATTGATCAAATCGGCCTCCATTGTTACTCGAGTAGAATAAATTAACCAAATATTTAAATGAATCATTCTCTCACAAATATTGAAATAAATTAAAATAAATCCAAGTAAATCTATTATTCCTAGATAATTCAATGAAAATTATGATAAATTAGTTTATATATCAATCAAATTATTTAACATATTTAATCAAATTAGATAAAAATTGAAAATAATTCAATCAATTCATTGATCAAAATAATTAAGAAATTTCATTAAATAAATAAATTAGTTAATTAGGTAATAATAGTAGCCACATTTTAATTGGGTTAAACTCATGATACATGATCAAATCCTAGCAATTTATCCATCATATAAAAAATCTATAAATTGAGATCAAATCCATCATTTTATCGTCTCAATTTTGAGCAAGTATATTTTATCTAGTTGGGCAATAAATGTTTTATCATTTGCAAGATATATCCATTTTTCAATATGTATTTCATTATAATTTTAGTTCATTTTTTGTGTAATTCATCTTTTCACTCTATTAGAGGTGATTTTTTAATTCAATTTGAAGTCTACATTTATTTTCCTCAATGTCTCATTTATTTAAATTCAATGCTTACAAATTGACATGCTTGGTGGGATGCAAACCCACAAATGCTCGGTTACATTTTATATTTTATACTATTAAAGTATTTGATTTATGCTTTATTTGTTATTTAATCTATGTTGATCACATTTTTCTATAGAAAAATTTGATTCTTGCGTTAAGAAAAGAGAATTTCATTATTTTTAATGTTTTTATTGGAATAATGTTTGAGATTCACGAGCTTATTTTCTAAGGAGTTGAGTGGTTGGTCTATTTCTCTCTGATTTAGTTCCCAATACAAGAAATACAAGAAATATAACTATATATCATGCACATCATCAACATACACATAAAATATCACACCCATCATCAACACAACTAATAGTTCCCATATCATATTATCTATGTTCTCCTACAAATGTGTCTTCAAATACATCAAAGCACTCATGAGTAAATCCACTCTGTAGAGCATACACATGACTAAAAAGGTGCCCCTAAGGTATTTGTCTCCTATATCTATCCTCTTGGCCTATCCTTCTCTATGGATATGTTCCACTCATATCTACCACCCTGAGGTGATCTGTGTCTCAATCCTTGCCAAGGTCACTCCTCCTCTCTACCTATATCCTTTCTCAATGAGCTAGATCTATCACTGCTACTCCCCAAAACACCTACATTTAAATATTAAAAAAATGTTTAATAAATCATACAACATTGATTAAAACTAACTAAACAATGAAAGCATTTAATATTATAACACCTTATGAATTATATTGAATATCCCCACCTTGAAATTTATAGCCATCAATGTCAATCACTTATTCATACTATAGCTTTGTTCTCCAAAACACCTACATTTATATAAAAGTGATTTTTTAAGAAAATTAATATTTAACCTACTTTTGACTCAACAATATAATGGATGTATTTCTATCATAAACTCTTCATACTCATAACAAAATCATGGCCTAGGTAGAGTATAAAAAATGTTGTTTCCAACCTCATATGTAAATCTAGAGTTAGAGTGTCAAAAATTTTGAATTTCATCCTATGTCCTATTAATTAGCTTCTTATCGACTCATGGAAGCCTACTGCTAAAAGCCCAAGTATGATTTTCAATAGGACTTTCTAATCATGATCTTATTGATAGTACTTTTGATAATGTTTTACGATTTAAGCTTAATTCAAGACAAGTTTACTTTAATAATTGAGCCTTTTTAATTATTTAATTTGTTAGTAATGATGTTATTAGTCTATGAGCAACTCTTTTATTTTTTCCTTACTATTATTTATAATAGAATTGAATGCATTAAAAAAAAATTTAACAACAATATTATTTCGATCAAACTTTTTGTTTACATGAATCTTTGAAATTTATTTAGTAAAGGTCTCATTTTGTACATCTTTAGTAATTGTATAAAAATTTGGAATATTTTGGTTAATACATCTTATTGGAAAACCATTCATTGAAACTTTTTGAAGCCCACAACCAAATGGCTACATTGTGGTAGAGGATCTCAATTAAAACTTAGAAGATTTGAACTTAATTGTGGTAGAGGATCTCAATTAAGAGATAGCCTACATTGGATGGAAGGATATAAGGGATACAAATTATATTTTAGTTCTCTCCAACATATTTACATTCTCGAGAGTGGATAATATCTATCGTTGATCAAGAGAGGTAGTTACATGACAAATCTAATGATATTAAATCTATTTTCCTCCAACATTACAAATAATTTTTAATTGATCTAGTTGAAGGAGATCCACGTCAAGATATAGTGAAAAATTATGGGCATAACAATTATATATATTTTTAACATATACAATATGTATGGTTGGATTAGTGAGATATTTATAACAAGTATGCAATGGAGTCAAACTTTATTAGATTTGATTCTTAATATGAGATATTTATTTTTCTTTCCAATCTATAATTTTTTGATGTTCTTGGCTATATAATTGAAGCTCATTTATGTTAACAACTATTAGATTAAATATTTTTATCCCCAATTATTTTCAAATAATTTTATACTTTAATCTTTGTATTCTTATTCTTTCTTTCATCGTTTCATTTAAAATTTGAACCATTTAAGGATGCTATGTTATAGATTATAGTTCTCTTCAAATTGTTAATAATAGTATGAAAATATTATTGATGATTAGATGAATTATTACAAGTTCTATTTTAGATTTGTATTCTCTTTATCTAGATATATTTTACCAAAGTCTCATTGCTTTTTGGAGTGTAATCGTGATATATATATGTATATATATATATATGTATATATGTATATATATATATATATATATATATATATATATATATATATATATATATATATATGTATATATATATATATATATATATATATATATATTATAACATGGAAAATGCAGATCATGTTCCACCTGTGCCAGATTCTTTGTTTGCAAATACTAGTAATGAGATAAAAAAAATTGAGGGATTCATTAGCACAAGGTGCAAACCCGGGGGTATATAGTGAACCATGCATGTTAATATTGCATAGTCTAGAAAAACTAAAAGATTAACTTGAGATGACTAGTGCATATTCCCCAGATAGAGTGACTACTATTCTTTCCCATATGCAGGAAGAAGTACATGGTGATGTTCCCCTTAAACAAATACAAGATAGTGTCACCAAAGAAATGATAAAAGCCACTTGTTTTCCATTTTATCAAAATGTGTGTAAGGTTAGGGGATACCAGGTCACTAGATGTGTCAATCATGCTATGGCCTCATTGATCTACCCATGATTTCTCACAGTACATGGTCTATACCCAAACAATGACCAGATTCCATTGTATTTTGTTTAGCAATTATATGCTGAGGTCCATTTGGGCCTCAAAGTTAACTACCTGGACATTCCACCATATGTTGGTCAGGGGCATGGTAGGATTGCTAATAGGCCCACCTATCATCGAGCAGATAGGCCACCCCTAGTGTTTAGGGTATTGGTTGGTGACAAGTCTCCTACTCTCACCCCAACTCTAGCCCCCATAGCAGACGAGGTTGTCGTTGCTTCCCAAAAGGAAGCAATTGACACTGTAGGTTACATTGTGGCTGCCACCACTAGGATATATGATGATCGTGTAGGTCAATATTTGATATCCAGACATTCCCGATCCACACCATTTTCAGCATAGTGGACCACCATGGATCCTTTTACAGTGGCTGGCATCCCTACTCCTACACAGTTTGATGCACTTATAGGAGATATGTCACGCATCACTCTGCATTGTTTGGCTGAGGCCCTGTTGGAGGCGTATGCCCACATTGCATAAGAAAATGGGATCGGTATAGAGCATGTTAGAGAGCATTTGAGATGCAGAGGTCGTTCAGTTCCAGGATCCCATCACTCTCAGCCAAGCACTAGTACACATCAAGATCCACCTACAGTTCATATGGTAGCTACACAGACTATGGGTTTTACTGATATGTTGATTGGTTATGGTTCATCATCACCGATGCCATCTCACCTTCATAGTACTCTACATTCATCATTTATGGCATGACATGGGATAGATCATATGGATGCAAATGTTGATTCACCACTTGATTGTTTGGTGCATATGGTGGAGGCGACTGTTTTAGAGGACTTAGGTCATCTGATATTAGATGATGTGCATGTGCATGTTTCAATTTTTTTTTTCATTATTATTATTATTTTTTAACTAGATATTCATGTAAGTTGATATATATGTGTATATATATTGTTACAGTTGGACATACCTCATATCACTCCTAGCCTTGGTCCAGATCTTGTGCATGATCGATGTCACTCTATGGATGAATATGCTATCAGTGGACATGTGAGTTTTACATTTTTATATAATCACACATGTATATGTACATGAAATATATTTATGTATGTATAGATCTAGATTGATATTTAAAAATACAAGTTCATTTAAAAATAACTTTCATAAAATTTATTTAATATAAATTATATGTATTTAACACATCTTGTACACAATTTTATTTGCAGGGCTCAGCACATCCATTAGAGCAGGACCGTTCTCATTCAGATGGCCATTCGTCTATGAGTAGACATTCATATTAGGCAATGCATTCTAGATTTATGATCTTTACCACATTTATTTGATTATATGATGATCTTTAATAGTATTTGATATTTGATTATCTCTAACTTACATTTGCTTATATGATATACATACATTTTCTTATTTGTTGATCTTTAGTATTCGACATTTGATGATCTTTAATTTAAATTTTTCTTTTATGGTATGTACATATATTTTCTTATATGATATATACATGCATTTTCCTCTTTGCTTATAATATGTGTTATTTTTATATGTATTGAATCCAATATACATACATGTTTTCTTATTTTATGATCTCTTACAACTTACATTTCCTTATATTCAATATACATTTGATTTCTAGTAGAATTTTAGGGAAATCAATGCCACTTTATAATTAAGTTCATTCATGTTGATCACAATAAATATTTTTTTTTAAATGACTTAAGCAACATGAACCATTGAGTTGAGAACAAGATATAATCTTTTTGACGAGTAACTTGAAATTCAATTCAAATTATATCGAGCTATTATATGTTTTTTACAAGTAACTTGAAATTCAATTCAAATATAATTAAGAAAATTTAATTCAAATTATACCTCTATTATACATTTTCGACAACTAACTTGAAATTAAATTCAAATATAATTAAGAAAATTCAATTCAAATTATCCCTCTAATATACATTTTTGACACTTTAACAAAATTCTAAAATTACTAGATATGTTGCATGCATACCTATGAATTAAATAACAACAAACTCCACAATGAAATAACTTGTTTGTTTACTACTTGATTCGTTTAAACTAGGATCTAGTTATTCCATGTACACTTGAATAATTTTGATTCACTTGGAGCGCAGATTTTGGAGAAGAAGTTTTTGCACATTTATCAAGGAGGAAAATATTGGAGCTCGAAAACTTTTCATTTTTATCAATCAAGGAAAAATTTGGAGGATAATTTAACTAAGTTGGTAGAGGACTTTTTTAGAGTCGTCTTTAAGTTGAAGAAGAAAATGGGAGAACAAAGAAAAAGAAAAAATGCATCTCAACGAAAATTGTCAAAAGAAGAACAAAAGAGGCGTGATCAAAACCTGGAAAATTATCATAGAAAGAAACAAGGTACATGCTTTTTTCTTCTCTCTCTCACTCTCAAGTGTGTGTTTAGGAATTTTACTTTGAAGGTTTCTAACCATCATTGCACTTGAATGACTATAAATACTTTTAAATGTCCTCAAGTTATCTTGGTCATGCAAGTTTCAATGTTTATATGATCCTAGACTCCAATTCCTTAAGCCAATTCTTTTTATTTCAATATTTGTGTTTTGTGTCTTTGATCTTTTATTTTCATCACTTCAATGCTCTCAAATTATTTTTATTTTTTATGCTCTAGGGATTCCTCAAGCTGGAGTCGAGCCAAATCTAGATATTGGATCAAACGAATCCGTTGAAGAACAAATGGACCTTGAAATTAGGGAGGAGACCCAAGTTAAAACAATGCTTGTTGGAGAGGGGTCAAGATCACTTCCTTCTACTGGTATGGATGAGCATATAAAACTAGCACAAACTTCTCTCACTTATAGCTCATCATGTTTTATTAGTTTGTTTGCTTGCATACATAAACTTCACTTATATATTTAACATCATCTCTCACTTTTGTTTGCAAAATATTTTGTGACACATGTGTAGGAAGGGCTCAACAAGAAGGAAGTTTTCATGCTCAAGTTGAGCCAAATCTAGAAATTCGATCAAATGAATCCGCTCAAGAATGCATGGTCCTTGAAGATAGGAAGGAGGCACAAGTTCAAACAATGCATGTTGGAGAGGGGTCGGGATCACTTCCTCCTATTGGTATGGATGAGCATATAAAACTAGCTGAGAAGGTGGGGAAACAAATTTCTCATAGAAATTGAGATCATTTACTTGAAATGGATATGGAGAAACTCAAATATTATGCCAACCAGCCTTATAATAAGAGAAAGAGGTCAATGACTAAATCTATAAATGGAATGATCAATCATCATTTCAATCATCTTGATACACTTGAAAAAACC